>JZLH01S0251547.1:3053-13326 GCA_001188425.1 Eucidaris tribuloides
CACCACCATTTACACAAAAAACAAGCATCCCCCTCTCCCCCCCAACACACACACACATACTCGCAAGGAAACAAACACATTCAATTTCAACAGGAATAGCTATAATTATGTTTTCTGGATATATTGTACATACGGCTGGATTTTGGCACAAGTACTATGGCAAACAGTTATTAGATGAAGTGGGTATGGGAGGGGATGTCCATGGGTGAATGCAGGGGGTCGGTCAGCAGGGATGTATGCCCCCCCCCCCCCCCCCGGCCTTTTTCACAATATTTTAAATGAAAAAGCATTGATCACCTCTTGCTGATATTTCATGGTCAAAAAGTAGAAAATAAAATGACAATCCACCCAGAAAAAAATCCTGGATACAACCCCGATGTCCCATGGTAGAGAAACTTTGGAAGTACAGTACTGTAGTATAAGTACTGAAACACGTACACGCACACACACGCACACGTACACGCACACACACGCACACGTACACGCACACACACGCACACACACGCACACATACACGCACACACACACACACGGGCACACACACACATACACACACGCACACATACACGCACACACACACACACGGGCACACACACACATACACACACACATACACACACACACATACACACACGCATGGAAATTCCTCGTGTGCAATTGATTACTTTGTTATACATGTATTTGTACAGTGCACTCCCGTTATAACGAACATGGTTATAACAAAATTCCTGCTACAATGAAATGGAAATTCAAATCCCACAATTATTACAGTGCACTCTTGTTACAAAGAACACTGATATAACAAAATTTCATTATAAAGGAGTAAAATCTCTGGTCCAATATCCTGGATTTCCTATGTATTCTATTGTTTTTGCAACCCTGATATAAAGAAATTTCATTATAAAGAAACAATTTCATGGGTCCAAAGGACTTCTTTATAACGAGAGTGCACTGTATCTATACATCTTTATATACTGTAACTGTTTGGTTATAATAAAATTTTGATGCCACGAAAGAAAATTGCTGGTCCCGTTGACTTCATTATAACGGGGTTTTTTTTAACATAAAAACCTGGAGAGGCATTTTAGGGTGTTATAGGGATATATCCTAGAGCATTCTGATGAGAAAAAAATGCTTGCGTTACTTGGAAATTACCATTTCCATGGAAAGTAGGGGGATGTTCACATAGGCCATATCCCTTCAGCCATATCGGGGGGGGGGGGGGGGGGATGGGGGATAGTTCATCCTACCCAACTGGGATTTATACCCGTGTTTCCTCATTCTACAGGGTACAGTGATAAAAATTCAAAGAAAATGATGAAGTTGATCAAACATGAGGTTCTAAACTTTTGTGTGTGTTGACATTCGCCAAATTCTCAGGTAAAAATTGCCAAAAGCACAAACACATGTATGTTTTCATGGAAAATACATCACATTTATTATTATTTTTGACATTTGGGAACAAAACATATAAATTACAGGTTGGCTGCACAATGGGTCACATAAAATGAGTGAAAAAAAGAGGAAAAAAGAGAGAAAAAAATATCTGGGTTATTTAGTGTAGTTTACAGAAATAATCTATAACAGACTCCAAGAAGTTGTACCCAAACAAAAGTAAATTCTGTTTAACATAGTAAAACATAGTAAATTCAGTAAATCCAGATCATTTTTGCAAATCACCATTGAAAGTTTGAACATACATGTATTGGGTAAAGCCATTCAAGAGATACAATGTTTCAAAAAATTATACAAGTATGTATACCGCCCTTGGTAGATGGAAATTCTGTTTATGTCTATGATGTCAAATCAAGACAAATTTGTGAAAATTCATGCACAAAACAATACAGAGTTATTCTTGTTTGACATACAGCGTGTTTCTATTGAGCCTACCGTATTTATCCCGATAAAATTTAACCGGCTAATAGCGGAAAGCGTGTGTTTCTATTGGATTGCATTTTCCGCAAAGTGTGATCGATCCTACCGGGATCGTACGATTACCGGCTAAGAGTCCGTTGACCTGGGTTGCCGCAAGGTATTGTGGGACGACAAGGTCAAATTTATGCTCAATCAAACCGCACGCTGCAGCCAGGGGTCATGTATTCCCATCACATGGTTTTGTTGATTTCCAGTTGTTAACCAGTTGATACCGGTTGACGGCTGTTTCTATTGAGCTTACGGTATCTTACGGTATAGCTCTCTGCTATTATCCTGCAAAAAGCAGGATAAATACCGGCGAAACTTTCTCTGCTAAAAAGATGGATAATGGCGGAGAAGGTCTGCTTCTATTTGGATCTTCTACTCCATTAGCCGGTTCATTCCGGAAAACAACCTTCAATAGAAACACGCTGATAGACTTATAGTAAGCAGACTTGCCGTCTGCAGAGGGTGAAGTACATATTTGTTTACATTGTGAAAACTTGTGAAAAATCGTATCTCCTGAATGGCTGGCTGACCCATATTTGCTCAAACTTTTATTGTTAGGTTTCTTAAAATGTTCTTGATTCACAATACGGGATTGAGAAAATTCTCCTTTAATGTGATGAGTTTGGAATAGGAGCAAGTGCAAGATTGAACAGACAGTCATGAGTTCTTACTTTCAATGATTGTGTATTTCATAATCTGTGAAATATTATTACAATCAGAGGTGACCACAGGTTGACATCAAAGGGGAGGGGGCTGAAATCCAATGGAAAAAATTTTGCCAGCCCTAAAAATTTTGCTTACCCGCCAAATAGAAAACAAAAAATCAAAAGTGTGTGTGTGGTGGGGGGGGGCCAACGAATGAAAAAATCCTGCAAATTTGTTCGCACGAAAACAACAAATCATTGCGGGGGCAAAATTTGTGAAAAAGATGTAACATCCTCCTAATTTCTCATTTACTTTGAAACAAAAGAGAGGTGCCACCCCCCCCTCCCCCCCACCCCCCCCGGCCTTACACCACAATAACCTGATTACACTGTGAAAACACCCTGAAAGAATTATTTCTTGGCCTTCTTTTACACTGTTTTAGTTTTCAAAGAATAGACATAAACAACAACAGTTTTGTTCAAACAGTCCTATACTGTAGGTTTACCAAAAGCTGCGGCCCTTGCTTTGAAAATTCCTGGATTTACACCAGCGTGTATAATCACATCACTCAAATCTTGGACTTGGAGAGGACTTTTCCTGGTACAAAAATGCACAAGATGACAATTTTCATAGGAGTTTGCAGAAAGATATGTCATTTTCTAGCTTAATCCGTTGGAGACGGTGTAATTTTGATATAACATGCATTCTCTACAGACCCCAACATGAGATATCTCGTACTTAGTCTCCAACGGGTTAACCTTACAATTGAAGGGAAACTTCCCCAAGACATCAAATTGCATTTTTGAGCAAATTCAGATAATCCGTCCAAGAGTTATGATTTTTCAACATTTCATTTAAATAGCATGTATAACACACTTGATTGACCACCCTACAATACCTGTGATATCACATAACAAATGACAATAAGGACATCTCTCCAGGATGATGACTCCTCCAGTGGACAACTCCAAAGGACAACTCCCCTAGAGGACACCTCCCCCAAGGACAACTCACCCTAAGGTCAACTACCCTGGCACAGTTTAACAATTTTTCCAGTCTTAAAACCTCTGATTTGACCTCAGGGTAGTTGTCCTCTGGGGTAGTTGTCCACGGGAGAGTTGTCCTCCAAGGGAGTTGTCAGGTGGGAGTCATACCTGGGGGAGTTGTCCACTGGGGTAGTTGTCTTGTCTAAATTTATTCAACTTTCACTGCAGAGTTCCTCTAATTAACAATGTTTCCAGTTTAAAAAATCTGAGCTACATGATTCCCCATACCACCAGTATCTCTGATACGGTCTAAAAATGAAGCCCTGAAAAAATTGCAGTTTAAAACGATCATTAAGTGCTTTAAAAAAGTGAAAATCATTGAGAGACCATTCCAGCTTTTCCTCATAGACTGATGTATTGCAGAATTTCCTATCAGCTGAGAATAATTAATGTGCCAAGTTGTATCTGCACATATTGTACTAGTGACAGCATAACTGTCAGAACTTTTGTGTTCTAGGGTGTTTATTTGTCCATTCAAACACTGTCAGATATGTCAGATAGCAAAGTTTGACAATTTTTTAAACGGGTCTTCCTCAGTGTTATATAGCGTCTTTAACATGCTAAGGAAATTACAGCTCTATGGACATTGTGTGTATGGTGTGGTGCTTACTTGCCACATTGGCATGGAGTTAATTGATTTTGCCTAATAATTGTGCAACTGGAACATAGTGACAGAAAAGAAATAAACATGAAACTTCCTGATTTTCTTTTTAAATACATAAAACATGAACAGTCCCTCCCATAATATTAAAAAGACAACCCTATTTACAACAATTTGCCCACCCATTCTTACTGCACTAAACACATAACAACAGGACGATTCTATTTCCTTGCGGGGCCATTCATCAGTGGTCGAGGTTCCATTTGAGGGACGCCTGGCCCCATTCCTGGCCCCATGGGTCTCATTACTGTGAAGAGAACAGAAAGACAAAAAATTAAAGGGCATTGACATGATTGGGAGAAGTCACAAATTGCCCCAAGAAACAAATACAGATGACTTTGCATAACTCGACATCAAACAATCCGAATTATCACCTATGTGGAATATTTTGACAGTCCCAATTTGCTCTGTGTTTTGTCAATGGGAAGTTTTTCTTTTAAGTTGATTTTTTTACTCAAATTTTGCCTAACTCAAATATATTTTAGAGTCCCAAAGGGACCAAACATGTGTTGAATCACTTCCCTTAGGTCAAAGTGGCCACAACTGTCATTCTTGATGGTCTTACTGGATTGACCTTTTGATCTCTGCTTATCAACATGACCTAACAATGTCATAAATTTCCCATTCCCTCTCTGCCTTTTTCATTCCCCCCCCTCCCACCCTACATTCATATACTGTAATCATGATACTTGTAGCCTCCATTTCTCTATGTCTTCATCTCTATCATAAATTGTGTACAAAACTCTAATTCAAATTGCATTTAAGTTGACATAATTTGTAATAAAATTGTGTACAAAACTGGAACTCAAATTTCACCTAAGTCAACGTGATTTGTGGGGTCCCTAGAGAGTCGACTTTATAAGCCAGGCTGACTGTAGGTTGAAACATATACCAAAATATACACCAGCTAGTGTGTACATCCTTGCTGGAAGGATTTGTCTTGAATATGATAAAATAGTATTTAATATTTATAACTGAACACAAAATTCCACATTTAGTTTGTTTGCTTTTTTGGTAAGATGTTTGGACACATTTTACTCTTTTGTGATCAAAACTGGTGTAACCTGTTGATTCTTTACTTCCTAACATGAAATTCAATTTCCGCGGTCAAGTGGGCAAGTGATAGTGTTGAGCCCTGATTGATGTAAGGGTAAAATTCTCCTCATAAAAAAAAGAATTGCGTTCAAAGTAATTGTACAGTACTTACAAGGTTGTACTCCTGGCCTGGGCTGCCCCATCACGAAGCCCGGTGGTCCCCCTGGCCCCCTGGGAGGGGCTTGCATCAGTCCTGGCCTGGGGGGCATGGGCCCCCGGGGTGGGAATCCCTGTCCTGGGTTGTATGTGTTGGGAGGGGGCACACGCACACCTGATGTGCCCGGTGGCCCCGGAGGACCGCGTACAGGGAGGTCCCCCAGGGGCGCTGGCCCCGGTGAAGGATTGTGTGCGATTTTTACCAGTCTTGGAATGCAGCAGCTGAGAGAGCGAACATAAAAAATGAATAATAAATAAAAGAAAGGATTGCACCTGTACATAAGTGGCTCATTTGATATGCACATGCAGGTTTATATTTATATCAAAATCATGTTTCTTCCTAATGATACTAACTTTGCCATATCAACAGTTTTAATACTTTAATTTATCAAAGCTATTTTCTGTACCATATTTTTAAAATCACACACACATGTTTTACATACTTGAAGTAAGAATTTACATTCCATTAGAACTTTTCTGTGACACTCAGAACTGCTACAGGTATATTACAACAGTATGTATCATGCCATAAATTACAAATTTTATTTTTTACTATACCAGTTACACTCTGCATCACAAATCAGTTCAGTTCACCCTGTGGTATTTTCACCTGTGTGATCTTCTGTAGAATCAAGATCGCACATCTGCAAAATTCAAAATGTGCTCCAGAGATATTTTCTGTAACATCAGGTCATGTTTCCTTGTGTGAAAGGCTAGACTTCTGCAATTGGGTGACCTTTCATTAACTTTTGCTGGAACACTGCAAACTCAAGACCAAGGGCATGTACATGTAGGCCTACACATGTACAAGTGTGTCCCAGCTGGATGATCCATCAGGCGCATGGTTTATTGGCGGTGTACCCAGAAACATGACCATGCCTCTTAACCATTGCCTCCGAGATTCTGAAAATCCCATAGAATTAACACAGGGCATATCCAGTTCCCGTAGCCAACGGGTTAGCTAGAATGTCAAATTCTGTGTTGTTCGCAAAGAACTTTATGTGTATGGTCAGTAGCTCTAATTCTTGATATTCGCAATATGGTGCGTCACTTATCTGATGCAATGGACAGGCCAATTTCAACAATTCCTCATGGGAAATAGTTGATATCATAAAGCCGAAGGTGGGAAATTCCAGGGCTTGGCATGCCTAGCCGCTGTACATTCAACGTACATGATAAATGCTGCATATTAAATAGACTGTTTTCGTTGAATTCTTCCTCCGCTTTATATGGCTTTCATTTTTGCAGAAGTGATGTCAACCTCTGAAGTTGGACATTGGCCTGTCCGCTAGACTCGATAGGTGGCGCAACCATATTGCAAATACATGTACCAAGAATTTCCCCCATTTCATTGCGAAACATAATATTGCATCTCACGTGTAAACCGTCAATTAGCAGGCAGAAGGGCCCTAGCACATGTTCCCGGCAGAAGGGCCTTAACACCATTGACTCTTTTGACATGAAATTAACTGTAGTGTGATATTTTTAGATCTTTCTGTCAGTCTGGTAAGTGCAAATGTCATATAAGGCAATATTTCTCAAATTGGAGAAAATTTACTGTTCAACTTCAGGCCCTTCTGCCAGGTAACCGACGAAACAGTTTTCGCTTACTGGTATTAACACTGTGGGTCGTTAATCAACCAATTTACCAAAGGCGGGGTACTTACTTGTTTTGTCTATAAGATCTTGTGCCTGTTCTTCCATCCATTTTTGATAGTAAATTCTAACATTTTCTTTGTGTTTTCTCCCGTTGCAGTGTGTTTTCCTTACAGATGGCTGAAATGAAGGAAAAACATCATATATACTTAAGAATACGATACATGTAGTAAGAAATAATCTGTTATTCCTAAGTTTAACCATTTGGGGACAATAATCATGTAAATAAATCTGGTACATCATACATTCAGAGACGATTAGCCTCCACAGAAGCTCAGAAAAAATGCCTTTAAAAAAGGTATAAGTAGGGCACGTGATTATGTGATAACAGAAAATGCAAAGTGTGACAATGAAATTGCAAGAAGAATAGGTAAGCCTATAGCAAAATCAGCCTTTGAGAATATGGCCAGCATTTAACCTCAAGGCTAATCAACATCAACGTGAGAGTCCGGCTTACAGTATGTTTCATTTGGTCGACGCTTCTATACGGCGCTGAAACATGGACACTTTCAAATCTCAACAGAAGAAAAATCGGTGCATTTGAGATATGGATATATAGATAGAAGAATATTACATATATCATGGACACAACATAAAACAAACAAAGTAATCTTAAAAATGATGAAGACGAAAAAACAATTACGATTAAAATAAGAAAATGCAAATACTTCGGGCATCTTATAAGAAAGAATGGTTTTCAAAGAGGAGGAGGAGGAGGAGGAGGGGGATAGTAATGTAGGTGATGATGAAAGCGATGTTATTGTTCTGAATCCAATAACTGCATCATGTGCAAACACCAATTCAGTCTTGACAAAAATAGCCAAAGATGTTGGTGAAGGAAGGTTTAATGGAAAGAGAGTACGAGGGCGACCACAAACTTAGTGGAGGAACAACATTTAAGGAGTGGGTGAGGCATCAAGACTGTTGTTGAAACAGTGACCGAAAGGGACATTGGGCCATTGCCATCTACCAGCACTCAATGCTGCCTTGCTTCAGAAATGAAGGCGCTTAGCCGTCAACAAATCAGAGAGGAAACAAGTGGGAAGCCAAATTTCACTGTCAAATACGACAAACAACCATGGGGAGTCAGGGGGCCTGGCATCAGATTACACAACGTTCAATCAATTGGTTCCAATAAGGGAGGGAGTCATTCACGATACAACCAACACTACGTATGACAGATTGTTGTGTATGGTGTGCACAGCGGTAAATATAGACGCTGCATCAGCTAACACCCCTAGTATTCATCTGCTAAGCAAGAAGTCATCAGTGGTGAGTGAAATTTTGCATTGCTGACTTCAAAAATGTACTGTGCACAAACGCTACACTCCCAAAATTGGAAGGGAAGATTATGTCTCAGGTGAACAAAACGAGACAGAGGTTAGAAATAAGCCCCCAAGAGTCACGAAGTAGACTCATTAATGAAGCCATACATGTATCTACAGGGAGAAAAGTTCACAAGAGGGCTTACAGAAAGGACAGAATATGCATCTGAAATCGAAACAGGATAAGAGACAAACAGCAAAAGATTAGTGAAAAAGATGCAGAGGAGAGGGACAAGGTGGAAGAACTTCTGGAGCATGTTGGAATATGGCATATTATTTCCCTACACCTCTGGCCGATTATAAAGCAATATATGTCAAAAACTACCGTATTTGCCGGTGTATAAACCGCACCCGTGTATTAACCGCACCCCCGACTTTCGACCTCGCCTAAAAAAAAAAAAAAAGTAACAGCGTCGATAATTTTGGTCAAAAAGAGTGGTCTGGGGTTCGTTTCTTACCCGTTAGAAATAATGCGCGAACATTTATGGTTTTCTCGTATATTTGGTCAAAACGATGGTCGGGGGTTCGTTTCTACCCGTCAGAACATGATTGCCGCGAATATTTAGTTCTGTAAAATGGTCAAAACATCGTCGTTTTTACGTTATTATCGGCATTGAAGTCTGACGGTGTAAGAAACGAACACCGCGACCATCGTTTTGACCAAATAACGGATAAAATATTCGCGCATTCATGTCTAACGGGCAGAAACGAACCCCCGACCATCGTTTTGACCAAAATACAGAACTAAATATTCGCGGCATTCATGTCTAACGGGCAAGAACGAACCCCGACCATTCGTTTTGACCAAAAAACGGAACTAAATATTCGCGGCATTCATGTCTAACGTAAAAACGAACCCCGACCATCGTTTTGACCAAATACGGACAAAATATTCGCGGCATCCATTTTCTAACGATAAGAAACGAACCCCTACCATCGTTTTGACCAAAAATAGGAACTAAATATTCGCGGCATTCATGTCTAACGGTAAGAAACGAACCCCGACCATCGTTTTGACCAAATACGGAACTAAATATCGGCGCATTCATTTCTAACGGGTAAGAAACGAACCCCGACCACTCTTTTTGACCAAAATACGGAACTAAATATTCGCGGGGATTCATGTCTGACGGTAAGAAACGAACCCGCCGACCATCGTTTTGACCAAAATACGGAACTAAATATTCGCGCATTCATTTTCTAAGGGTAACAAACGAACCCCGACCATCGTTTTGACCAAAATACGGAAACTAAATATTCGTGGCATTCATGTCTGACGGGTAAGAAGCGAACCCCGACCACTCTTTTTGACCAAAATACGGAACTAAATATTCGCGGATTCATGTCTGACGGGTAAGAAACGAACCCCCGACCATCGTTTTGACCAAAAATACGGAACTAAATAATTCGCGGCATTCATTTCTAACGGGTAAGCAACGAACCCCGACCATCGTTTTGACCATGAATACGGAACTAAATATTCGCGGCATTCATATCTAACGCAAGAAAACGAACCCCGACCATCGTTTTGACCAAAAACGGAACTTAAATATTCGCGGCATTCATGTCTAAGTGGTAAAGTAAAACGAATCCCCGATCATAGTTTTGACCCAAAATACGGAACTAATACAATGCGGCATTTCAATGTCCGACGGGTAAAAAACGAACCCTCGACTATCGTTTTCAAACATCATACGGAAACCACAATATTAACGCTACTTGTGAATTGCGACACCCACCATTTCAAAAAGAAAAAATCACGCTGT
>JZLH01S0251570.1:562-20641 GCA_001188425.1 Eucidaris tribuloides
GGAGCAACCGTCTGAAAGGGCAACCTTTGCTGCATGACTAGCTTTGGTTGTCCAGCAGGTCCCTAGCGAATATTTTCGGTCCTTCCAAACAGAGATTTTCGGGATCTTCCTCAAATACCTTCAGTCTGTTAGCACATATGCCCGGAGGAGAACAGAGACCATCCCTACAGCAGATACAGGCAGTCAGCTCCCGCAGCCAGTTAGACCATTCTTTGCCCCAACTCCTGACACCCAGCAGTACGAGTCTCCATCAGGGTACTGTCTTCAGTTCCAGAACCCGCAACCAACGGAGCAGCCCCCGCCAACTTCCAGGCCCCAGAGGCGCATTTCCGCTGCTAGTACCTCCAGCATAATTTCACAGGCATACTCTGCCATCAACCATGATGATTTAGAGTCGGGACAGTCGGGTGACCGTTCTGCAGCACCCACTCCAGCTTTCAGCTTGGATATGGATAATGCTGTCAACTAGTCAAGGATACTAATGCAAAGTAGTAACAGCAGCTCTCAGAATATTGAAAAAGAATGTTTGTAATGTCATAATACTCTTGTCTTATAATACTTTTGTCTTACCATGATTTTGATCATATAGTATTGTGATGAGTAAAATAAAATTCTATCAAAAGTAATTTTGTGTTCATCTCTCATTATTTTGCTGCTTCTTCTTCTTCTAATTCTTCTCCATCATCCATCAACATCATCATCATCATCATCATCATCATCATCATCATCATCATAATTATGGTTCTTGTTGTTATTGTTGTATAATGAATTAGTAAAGTTACAACAAAACACAAATACTGACGGAACATTTCCCGTTACACCTATTTTCATTTGTTTTTTATTCTTTTATATTGTTCTGACAAGTTCTATCATTGCAGCGAGAGAAAATCATAAATAAATAAGTAAAAGCAATTTAATATTTTTTCTTTGATATTGTAGTCGGAGCCTAGTTAAATTTTCAAAATATGAACCGCAAGTTTTCTTTCAAAACTGGAACAGCAATATTTCTGTACCATATCGAACGATCTGTGAAGAGGCCAAGGAGACTAGAGGGCTATAGCGCTTCAAAGTGATCATTTAGTACTTCAAAAGAGTGAAAATCTAGAGTTTCTCCTGACCTGACCTGTCTATTTTCTCCTATAGACTACTGTGTTACAGGTCTGACTAACTTATACTCAGGAGGAGCAATAATTTGTTTATCCATGCATACCAAGCCAGTGGAACGTAACATTCCAAACTCGTGTATGCTAGGATGTTTATTTGTCCATATAAGCACTATTATGTAGCTCAGATATCAAAGTTTGACAGTTTTTTAACTGAAGTTCCACAATGTTAGCCTTTTTATCTTTAATTAAATTTTGGCACTGACATGTTACATACCTGTAAGCAGCCTGCAAAACTCTCAACAGTCTGCAGCTTGGAAACGATATACGGCGACACATCCGGACCTATTCCACCAACGTACAGTGGCTCGTTCAGTTCCAGAGGTCCGCCTGCGACGGTCGGTTCTACGGTAGCGGAACACGGCTCCATGGCACAGTTGTCGACGGTAACGGAGAGAGTGGTTCCGTCGAGTCCGAGCATCACCGTGTGAGGTGCGGCGTTGTTAAGCTCACCTCCGACCTCAGCGCTGATGACCTCCTTGCCGATGTTCATCGATGCCACGAGGGCGCCGTCGTATAATTCCAATGCAAGGTGGTCAATGTGGCCGTTGGACTGAAGCTAAATAAGCAAACGTAAGAATTAGAAAAATTATTTTAAAAAATTATTACCTCAGTACCAACCACAGAAATTTGATTTAGAGTGCAATCCATATACATCATTGAATTGAAATTGTAAATTTTCATTCCATCATATTCATGGCATATATGGCTGTCCATCGATTTCGATGATGACTGAGACAATCCATGTAATAATAGTAATAATGACAAGTATTTATGTGCGCTATACACAAATGTACCATAGTGCTTACATAGAATTGAATATACATATATAACAAATATTACAGTGAAAAGAGATACGTTTTGAGATGCTTTTTGAAAATGTCAAGTGTTGGGTGTTCTCTAATTGTGAGTGGGAGATTATTCCAGAATTCGGGGGCTGAAACATTAAAACGTTTGTCACCGATTGATAAAGAACTTCATGGGATGGTTAGTAAACTTTTATCTGATGTTGAACGTAGGGTACCTGTAGGTGTGTAAACAGAGATCAAGTTCTGGAGATATGTTGGAGCAGACTCCTGTAATATTTTGTAAATGTATAAGCACAGTTTGAACCAAATTCGTTTTTAAAATGGAAGCCAATGGAGGTTATTCAATAGAGGAGTAGTATGTGTATCTGTTGTGCGACTGACGGCAAATATAAGTCTGGCAGAACAATTTTGGATGGATTCTAGTTTTTTCTTGTTTCGCGCTGACAATACGGAGAATACTGAATTGCAATAATCTAGTCTTGATGTAATTAGGGCCCTCACAATATGGTGGCAAGTTTCAACAGTTATAAATTTGCGAATTCGCCATAGATTTCAAAGATGATAATTACATGTGTGGGTTCAAGTCAATTCTGATTATGTTCCTAGCATGACTTCACAGACCAATTTTATTGGAACAACTGCAGAAGGTACAGTCTGTGCATGCATAGAGTTTGTCAGTTTCTTGGGAGTCGAGAAGCTTTGGCATGCCTTGCTGCTCTCTTCTCCTCCACTGCCTGATGTTGTTCTAGTTCAGCAGCATTTATTCACTCTCTTACAAGATACCTCCAGTCTGCCCGCTTTACAGCAACTTTCTCCAGATTGTCAGGAGGGATCTTGTCTAGTGTTAGTTGTCCTTTCAAGGTGTATTTGAAGCTGAGGAGGGGACGACCAATGTGTCTTTTGCCTGACTCAGTAAACCATAGAGGGTTTGCCTCGGCAGACGTTTGCTATTCATGTGCAAGACATGACCCTGACATCGAAGTTGGACATATGAATGATCATTCCATTAAATTCATATAAAGAATATTGATATTAGTCATGGAATATACTGTATCAGTCATTGATACAAACAATAAGACATAAAAGATCATTCACATGTGTTGCATTAGCTTTCCAAGTACCACTGCCATACATGCCACTTTCTCTACAATTTATTAAGACTTATTTAAACTTTCAACTGTAACACAATCAAATCAAACGAGAAGAGGCATTTTCCCACTCCACCTTAGCATAGATATGGTCTGGGACAATTCATTGTCTTAATAGGGGAATTCATACATTCAGACAGTGAGTAAACTTAAAATCAACCTCACGGACTCCTTCATCGTAGAGGAGAGGCATCCGTCTAATTGCACATGGATTTTCCCACTACACCTAAGAAAATATATGGTCTGGAATGGTTCATTGTCATAATAGAGGAATTCCTACATTTTAACAATGAGAAAAAATTAATCTTCACTAATACTCCTTCATTGTAGAAGAGACATCCCTCTAATTGCACATGGATTTTCCCCACTCCACCTTAGAATAGATCTGGTCTGGAATGGTTCAGTATTTTAATAGCGTAGTTTCTACATTTCAGACAATGAGTAAAAAAATCAACATTCACTTACTCCTTCATTATAGAAGATAACTCCCGACGGGACGGTGGTCACAAAAGTCACGGTGATGGTCATTTGGTTGACCGCCCTGCGCCGTCGACCGGTCAAGGCTGTGCTGGCTAGTTGGGCAAGCGGGGGCAACTCCAGGTAGCCCAGGCCTGAGAAGGTGGCATGGCGGACGGTCTCACAAAGGGGTCCCACGGTGCCCGGTGCACAGGTGCACTGGAACATGTTGATCTCCGGTTCCAAGCAGGTTGCGCCGTTGATGCAGGGGTTGGAGGCACACTCGCGGGTGTCCATCTGACAGTTGGTACCTGGGTTCAAAATCAGACAGTTCCATGACATTTGCTCCAGCGACAAATGCTGTGATGATAATTTCATACACTAACCTCAACCCTAATCCTAACCTAGCTCCTATCCCAAACCCTAAATCTATTCTGAACTGGAAAACCAATGGCAACTCTAACAATAATTCTTTGTCTTCAATTACATTCAGTTTCCATATAAAATATTTGTTGCTTGCTAGCTCTCTGGTATTGTTGATTTTAATTGTTATATTTGTTAGCTCTCTCTTGTTAGCAGAAACAAAAATTTATAATAACTTATAATTAATTGATAAGGCAGTGAACTAAACATTGCTACACAATAAATTCAATGTATATGACACAATGTATTATCAACAATACATGAACCTTTAGGCACCAGCTAACAATTTTTTTTTTAAAGAGTAATGTGGAAATAAACTTGAAACTTGAATGACTGAAGTTTTAAAAAATGTGAGCTAATAATCCTTCATGCTCTAAATGTCTTTGGTAGGCTCTAAAAATTGTACTTCAAAATATTATGTAGTGCCTTAAAAAGTGAAAATCTACGAGTACTCAGGTTGACCAGATTCACCGTGCCAATTTCCTCTCATAGATTTACTGTGTGTAGATCTAGGCTATTATATACTCCACTGCAGTGGAAATTCATGGGTGATGTTCATTCATGCATATCTTGCCAGTGGTAGCATAACTTTCCCAAGTTTTGTATTCTAGGGTGTTAACTTGTCCATTTCAGCACTACTATGTAGCTCATATATCACAGTTTGACTTTTTTTTTTAATTGAAGCTCCACAATGTTAGGTGTGTCTGTAAGAATATTCCAAAGGTTGATAAAGTACATACCTTCATAACCAGGCTCACATGTACAGTTGTAAAAATTGAGGTAATCTTGGCAGTCCCCGTTCACACACGGATTTGAGACACAGTCATTGATGTTTTGGTCACAGTGCTGGCCTAAGACAGATGGAGAATGGAGAAGAGATGCAAAGATGAAGATAGAAAAAGCAGGAAAAAGAGGAAGAAGGAGAGAAAAAATTTAATTGATAAGAATCATCAGTACCCATGTCTTAGTGATGCAGGAAATTAATTATCACATAGGAGTTTGCTTGGTTGCTGGACTAAAATTCATGCACTAGCCAGAAATTACATTGTTTTGTAATTAAATGCACTATCTTCCATAAAACTTAGACTTTCTCTATACATTCAACTGTAATATATGCAAGTCTTTTTAATAAAATAATCTTTATTTACACAAATGCATGGCATAATACAACTACATATAATGTTGGGAAAAAAATAATTTTTTCACCAAATTATCTCTTTCAAAAGGGGGTGTTTGGGGGTAATTTTGCAAAGGGGGGGGGGGGGTGGTTGTTTGAACACCCTAACACCCCCATGGCACACACACACGTCTTCTCATTCACCAGTTAGAAGGCTTTATGGGTTATCTGTAGCAGTAACCACTTCACAAACTACAATGGAAACCCCCTAAAAGACAAAAGAACTACCCCATTATCTTTTTTTTTTTACATCAATCATGACAGGAGGAGAAGAAGAAATCAGAATGGGATTAATATGAATATCCCAATAATCCCTCTCACCTTCATATCCAGTAACACAGTTACAGCTGTAACCATTCACCATGTCCATGCATGTACCCCCATTCATGCACGGGTCAGGCTGGCAGTCGTCAATATCAATGGAGCAGTGAAGACCTACCATAACGTGAACAAATTGATGAAAAAAAATATGAATTTTATGGACAAAAGGAGGGAATCTTAAAGGCAAAATTTAACAATGTTTCAAGCTTTAATCATTCTGAGCTACTTAATCCTTCATGCTAGGTATGTCTCCGATAAGGTCCAAAAATGAAGTCTTGAATTGTACTTCTAGGTGATCATTGTGTTCTTTTAAAAAGTGAAATTTAATGCGCGACCATTCGTCTTCCCCCCATAGATTATGGTGTCATATACTTTTTCTCCACAGAATATATATATCTCATAATGCGCTAAAGTCGCAAATATGCTTTGACAAGCGCTACAGCAAAACTTCAACATAGCTCTCTTCAAAGCAATTCAAAAGTTTTGTACCACTACACACCCCATAATCAGCTTGTTATCATCATATAACAGAAGAAATAATGTAATCTTCCAGCAGTGAAACAAAAAACAAAAAGAAAAACATTTTCCAGTGGCAATATTCCAGAATATTCCCACTCAGAAGATTCCTTCCCATTTGCAGATAGAGTTCTATACCTTATGCTTATCTGAAAACGTGATTGACTTTTGTAATGTATGAACATATATATTTACTTGATGTGAGACTGTGAGTGAAAAAAAATTAATTTTATTTTATTTTTTGAGATTTAGCCCAATTGCATTTTATTCGAGAAAAGGTGGATAAAAATTCTTGAGCGGTACTGGTCCCCACATTTACCTTCAAAGCCAGGAGCACAGGTACAATTATAGCCGTTGATTTTATCGGTACAAGTCGCTCCGTTGAGGCAGGGGTCCGACAGGCACTCATCAATGTCGTTCTCGCAGTCCGTGCCATTGTAGCCAGGGGGGCAGGTACAGTTGTACATGTCCAGGAGGTCGTTACACGTGCCGTTATTCTGGCAAGGAGCGCCGGCACACTCATCAATGTCCTCCTCACATCGTGAGCCTAAAAATTGGACACAAGTAGCATGTATGTGGTTATATCTTTGATTTTGAGGTGCCATGATACGGACTGGTATGTTAAAATCCTGCCTTAACCCTAAAAAGGCTGGGGGAGGGCAGAATCCGCCCCCCCCCTAGACGTTTCGCGCAAAATGTCTGCAACTCGCAAAGCAGTTGCCACAGCGTTTCATGACTTTATTCTCTCGAATGTCACGCATCTTTTGAGACCAAATTTGCGACGTCCGGGTACGCGGTTCCCAAGTTACGTAACATTTTGTACTTGCATGTCACCCCAAAAATCGCTCAAAAACGTGATTTTGTGTACATTTCCAATACAAATTGTGTTTTCAGCCAAAATTCCTAAATGTATGATTATTTTTACTTTTAGTGGTTGAAATTAATTAATTTTGTGCTGTTTATGACCGCAAAAGTGTTCCCAACAAATTTCATCAAAAAAACAATAGAAAACAAAAGGTTGAAAAAAACAAAGAAATACATAAGAAACTTGAAAAAACAATAAAATACATAGGAAATCCGCAGAATCCGCGCACCCCCCCCCCCCCCCCCAGATATAGCATAGCCAAAAAAGCCCAGCCTGATTAGGGTTAAAGCGATTCTGTACTAATAGTTTCAGTCGGTTTCACCATGATGAAAATTTCTCATTGAAAACTCCAAACCCGAAAGTGAATTTTACTACTTATCGACATCTGAGATTGCGGCCAGCCTAAGTAAACAAAAGCGCTGACCGGTAATCCCCTGCGAGAGAAATGACCTTGACAGGGTGACATATAAGCATGATAGAGGGAGAGAGCATGGAGATAGGACGGGAGAAAGGCCTCATGCACAGAGTTAACTAGTAATAGCGGGGCTAGATTGAAGAGTGAAAAATGTTGGTTGTTATATCGCCAATCCTTAGTCAATTTCCTGCGTTCGAAGTTCAGTTTGGGTCTTCATCTACCTTATGAGAACTTTCTGAACATTTTGATATCTTAAAACAAATGAAATACATATTTCCTACTTCCCATTTCTTTTTAGGCAGTGCCGTGGCAAGAGTCTGTTTATATTAATACGTAAGATGATGAGGATTGCAGGTTGTAATCCAAAACCGACCCTCTCATGCGAAGATGCTGGTCACTGATAAGACTTTTAACGTGTCTTTTGGATAGCGGGTTGGAATACCCCACCTAAGATGCATAGGATCATGCGCTAAAGTGGTGGGGTAGATTTTCAATGAGAGATTTTCATAACGACAACAGTTTTCAATCTGCTCTCCAAACAAAATTTGTTTTAAGGTCATGTAATGGTCAATAAAAATCATGTAACAACTGGAGCAATATAACATTACTTTAAGAAGAGAAGGAAATCAGTTTCACTTCATGATGGACATATGTTTGCGTTCCATACAACTCACAAAATATTTGCCTCTATTTCAGTCAAAAATGAGAATTGACCCGAAGCTGAGCAAAGATGGCCACATGATTGATGAAATGTTCAAATTCGGCTCTGATCGTATAAGCTTCGGGCCATTTGTGAGAGCATCTTAAGCCAACGTGTGACCTTCTGTAGGCATCGTACGTAATTCGGCTGTTGAACTGCTGTGTTAATCAAGTTTGGGGCCAGCTTCACTTGAAATTAAACATTCCATATGTGTGTGGCCATCTTGGTCAATTTGGGACAGTGTGATGCCACCTGTAACAAAGCACTTGCCTACAGTTTATACTATTTACTTTTTTGTCCAAGTTTTTATATATTCTTCAGAATAGATTATCTACAAATATGACACTACACTGGGTGATTTCAAGTTCGGTGTTGAAATTTGGTGTTGGTGTTGTAAGAACACTAACAACGGCTATAACACCATACTTGAAGTCAGGCCTGGTGTTGTGGTTGACCTCGAAAATTATGACGTACTTCCTGTAGTTGTGTTGACGCTGATGTTGAGTATCGTCTGCTGAACCGAGTACCGTGGTTGGTGTTTGTGATTTACGTGTAATTTTCCCATTCATCAACACTAAACCCTAGGGTTTAGGAAATTTGTGACTTCAAGTTCGGTGTTGGTGTTGGTCTTATCGACAGAGCTAACATGCGTGTGTGTGTTGGCTATGGAGAAGCTTCACCGTGCAACGCAAACTACTGAAAGTACCTTTTCCCCTTAAAAATTTACATAATTCGCCAAATTGATACTTAACTTCTATATAGGAATAGAGAAAAGTAACTAGCCTTTCAGATTCATACAAGTTTTGTGGCAGGTAGTATTAATTTGGCGTCATTTTTGTAACATTTGTCCAAAAATTTTGGCCATCGGCGTAACTTTCAGCCAACAGCATGAATCACGCGTGACGTCACTCGGTGTTGTGCAATCGATAGTGCAATCGGTATCATCTGCTTAAACCGAGCTCGGTGTTGGAGCTCGGTTTAGCAGACGATTTTGTTGCCTCAACACCAACACCAACACCAACACTGAACTTGAAATCACCCACTGTATATGAGAGAAGAGTATCACGATTATAATGATCGAGAAAGTGCATTTCTTTTTACCTCGGTATCCTGGCACACAAGCGCAGTAGAAGCTGCCCACCAGGTCGTGGCAGGTAGCTCCATTCAGGCAGGAGTCGGGGAGGCACTCGTCTATCTCCGTCGCGCACGTGGGACCCTCGAATCCCGCCATGCAGTTGCAGACGGGCTCCGCCCCCGGCTGCTCCTGACACATGCCCCCGTTCTGGCAGATGGGCGGGACGGCCGCGCATTCCAGGACGTCGTTTTCGCAGCGGTCCCCGCTCCAGAAGGGCCCGCAGATGCAGGTGTAGGACCCTCGCTCGTTGTTACAGACCCCGCCGTTCTGGCACGGCGAGTTGGCACACTCGTTGACGTCGACGTTGCACGTTGTGCCCCTCCACCCCGTGGGACATATGCACTGGAAGCCTGGGAGAAAAAAATTAAGAAAAATGCACAATTTTAAAGATAAACTGGAGTGCTGATTGATGATGGAAAATCTTTCATTAGAGACCCCATTATGTAGGTTTCCCGGTGAAAGAATATTAAATTTGCATTGTAGTGTGGGAATAGTCCACTTCAAATGTACTAAACAGTAATTGTAGAATTGGCCGTTTAAACAGGTGAATTAACTGATGTTGCAATATTCACAATCAACATTGTCCCACATATAATTTTTTGTGTTATTACTTTGGCAGCATGATGATTTATTTAGAGGTTTTGTTAAAATCAGAGTGTTCTGTTGTTTTCAACTCTTCTGTATAATAGTGACATCTTCAGGATACCATCTGTTCACAGATTTGGAAATAGTTGATATAACTAGAAATCTGGGGT
The DNA here is from genome assembly GCA_001188425.1 of Eucidaris tribuloides. Classification (NCBI taxonomy): domain Eukaryota; kingdom Metazoa; phylum Echinodermata; class Echinoidea; order Cidaroida; family Cidaridae; genus Eucidaris; species Eucidaris tribuloides. Next base: position 10,446 of record JZLH01S0251570.1, read on the forward strand.
GTCCATAGGACACGGATGCACCCGCTTAATGCGATCAGTAAGCATTTCTTAATTGAGTAATCATGTGGAAAGCAATCTGCATGAGCTGTGACCTTTGACCTTTGACCTGTGGACTCCTAATTCAAATTTGGTCTGTATGTTAATGTGTTCTACCTACACACCAAAATTTTTTAAAATCCGTCAAATATTTTTGAACTTATTGTGCGGAAACCAATTCGCATATATAATGAGCTGTGACCTTTGACCTTTGACCTGCGGACTCCGAATTCGAACTCGACCTGTATTTTAGTATGATCTACCTACACACCAAAAATTTTTAAATCCGTCAAATATTTTTTAAGTTATCGTGCATAAACCAATTAGGGGTACGGACGGACGGACAGGTGCAACGCTCAATGCCCCCTCAAGACTTCGTCGGCGGGGGCATAAAAATAATGTTGTTCTGCTAATCAATCTTATCTTAAACACCTTGAATGTGAATGGCTCACCAATTCACTCCCATATACATGTAGGTTTGAAAGAATAATATCTCTGGACCATCTCTGCGCCAGTGGTTCAGAGATATTGGTTCACATGTGAGTTTGTGGGTGCAAGTGGGAAAGGTAATCACAATTAATTATGAAATGATACATATTTTAGATTTGGTGTGAATTGGAAACTGGTCAGCAAGCTGTGCTTCTCAGGGTTGTCATAACCTTTATCATAATAATTTTCATTTCTATCATATGTACAAAATACTTTGTGAAATTATTGAATGAAAAGGGATTATTCAGAGAGGTGAATGCGATGTAATAGATTTTTCATTTGTCTCTCTCTCTGTATTTAGATCCAACTGCTGATCTATAATTTTAACAAACATGTCAGAAAAAATGAAATCCGGGCTGCGACAATACCACCAGGCCATCACTGGTTACCGACATTGACACGATGAACAAGTAACAAATACCAAGGCTCACAATTCTGACATTGTTATGTTAAATAGTCCAAGGAGGACATTTTTATTATCATTATTGAATGAAAGGGATTATTCAGAGAGGTGAAATGCGATGTAATAGATTTTTCATTTGTCTCTCTCTCTCTGTATTTTAGATCGCAACTGCTGATCTATAATTTTAACAAACATGTCAGAAAAAATGAACTAGGTTCATAGATTAGCAGGTTATAGATCAGCAGTTGCGATCTAAAATACAGAGCGAGACAAATGAAAAATCTATTACATTACTTTGTGAAATGTGTGAAAAAAAAATGAAATGAAAATAAAATATTCCATGATTCATACCGGTGTCCGTTTTCGCGCAAGTCGCTCCATTCTGGCATGGACTGGACGTGCACGCCTGAAATATATCACCACACAGATCGCCGATGAAACCAGGCATGCACTGGCAGGTGTAGCCGGGTCGCCCGTCGGTGTTCTCAATACAGGTACCGTTGTTGAGGCACGGATCGGACAGACAATCATAGATGTCGCCCTCACAGCGATCACCTAGTAAAGCAAAAGCGTGGATATTATTATCATTATTATTATTTATTCAACCACTGATAAAAAGCACATGAAATATAAGTATACATGTCATAAAACATAAAGATAATATAAACACAAACAAGTAGAATGTACAGTAAAAGTGGAGGCAAAGTTACACATGGATACATAATAGATTATGCCTCCCTCTCATTATCAAAGCAACATAGCAGGTTTAGAAGTGGATTTCATCTTAAAATAAAGTACTTAGTATTCAGTGTTGTATCGGAGACTGACGCCATCCCGAAAGAACACTTTTTCACAGTGAAGAATAAAAGGTTATAAAACAAAGAAATACATTTATTAAGAAATTTTAAAAAACAATGAAAATACAGAACATAAATTAATTTTGATAGAGCAATATTCCTTTTCCAGAACACTGTTGGAAATGTCATAAGGAATATTTATGCCAAAAACTAGCACTTCAAAAGTTGTTTTAAGTGATTTATTGGCAAAAATATGATTTCATGCTTATATTTGCATAATTAATTAATTACAAAAAAACAGTGAATATTTTGAAAAATTGTTATTTCGTAATTTCGAAGTTTTCATGAGACTCTATGTGCGTGCAAAATTTTGGACCAATTGCATGGCCAAGATCTCAAGGAGAGGAGGGGGGGGGGGGCTTTACCCAGCCCCAGGTTTCTTAGCCATCAAAATAGCCCAGTCTTTTTATATTAGGGTTAAGAATCTTATTTCATGAACATGATACTCAAGGGGGTTAAACACAATACCTGTAAATCCCACGGCGCACATGCAAGTGAACTGGAGCCCTCTACTGGGGACTCTGAGACAGGTCCCGCCGTGGAAACAGGGCTGGGGGTCACAGATGTCGGTGTCGATTTCGCAGTTGGTGCCGTCGTAGCCGTGGGGGCAGATGCAGTCGTAGCGAAAGGGGCCGTCCCTGCACGTGGCCCCGTTCTGACATGGGTTGCTATGGCAACTGTCGATGGCAAACTGGCACTCGGGGCCCTCGTAACCCGACGGACATTCACATCTGAGCGGAGAGGGGGAAAGAGGAAGATGGAGAAAACAAAGGGTAAAATTAAAGGCAGACTGTCTTTTGCATGCCTGAAAATGAACATTGTGTAAATACATTTTATAGTTTGCAGAAGGAAATACCATTTTAGAACCTTCAGCAAAGTTAAGGAGCTTGAAACTCAGTTTTAGTGGAATTATAGTGACCTTTAGATTTTGAATTGAATTGTCTCATGGAGACAAAAAATCCTAGCATAGACCCACACTTAGCTGCCAGTTCGTTTGGGGGGCATTTTTCAAATTCTAGGTAATAACTGATTTCAGATTTCACAGACATGTCCTACAAAGATAGCCTAAGGGCATTTTTTTATGATAATACGGACCACAGAATTTGAGTTTTAGAACAATAAATATTAATGCCTGCATGTAAGTTACTACATTTAGCTTGACTATCTCATTGCATTACACAAACTCTGTAGTTTGGCTACAGGTAGTTTTGATAACCACAACCTTACAGACATTCTAGCAATTAATTTTGGGGTTGCAATTCATCTGATGAAACCAATAAATATATAAGTTTTGAGAATATGGATAACTGTCAAATCACAGTGAACAATATTATGCACATTAATATATTTGTAAAGAAAAAATAATCACTAAATAACTGCCGCAATTAAAAAAGGCAGAAAAACACACTTGTTATATAAAAAAACAGATTAATTAAAAGTTACCTGAAACTGTTAATCCCATCAATACATATCTGATAAGATGCGCACACATTGTAGAGGGCACACTCATCAATATTAATCTCACAGTTGATACCCTGATATCCGGGGACACATTGACAGGTGTACATGCCGATGTCTGGTTGAGTACAGTAGCCGCCATTTTGACACGGCTCGCTGGCGCATTCGTCGACGTCGATGTCGCAGTTGGTACCAGTGTAACCTGGGAAGGGATCGATGACCGAAGATTTGTGTTTAAAAGACAGACATCAGACATGAACAAAAATTGAGTTTAAAATTGTCTGTGGAAATTTACTGAATCAAATTTACATCTTTTCTATTATCTATTATCTGTACAATGATACTACTACTACTACTACTGATGCTGCTGCTCCTACTTCATGTATTATTACAGTGGTTTTCACATAATGGGGTAACATATTTTAACAGGGTAAAATTTGGCAAAACATTAAGTTTGGTACTGACATTTACTCCACTTACATGTATTGGGGTACTCCTGTAAAATGGGTAGAAAATGTCTTGAATTCCTTTTTCTTCTTCTCTCCTCCTCCCCCTCCAACATCATCATCATTGCCACCATTTTAATAGTCAGCATCATCATCCTTGTCACTACCATCATGATCAATCATCATCATCATCAACATCATCATCACCATCGCCACCACCATCATCATCATAATCAGCGCCATCATCAGCATCATCATTATCAGCGTCATCGTAACTACTTTCATGATTATCATTACTATCATTATCATTATTATCATTACTATTAATATCACACTATCTCATCATTATCATCATTAACTAGTACAGTTATACATTCATTAATGAGACCAGTGCAGGTGGCCCCATTCATACAGGGATTGGAGTTACACTCATCAATCTCAGTCATACAAGTACAGTTGGTATCATCATCATTACCATCATTATCATCATCATAACCATTACCACTAACATCATCATTATCACTTTCATCATCACCATCACTGTCATCATCATCATCATCATCATGACGATCATGACAATCATCATCATCATAAGCATCGTCATTACTACAACAACACCTTAGTTTGAAACAAGACTGACCTTGTACACAAGTACAGTTGTATTCATTGATGAGATCAGTGCAGGTGGCCCCATTCATACAGGGGTTGGAGTTACACTCATCTACCTCAGTCATACAGTCGGTACCAAAGAAACCAGGCTGACAGTAACAGGTGTGACCCCCTGCATGGAAGAAAAACAGTAAGTACACATATAAGTAGGTAAGTAGGTATGTAAGTAAGTAAGAAAGTAAATAAGTAAATATGTAAGAAGGAATTAAGAAAGTATGAAGGTAAACAAGTATGGTAAACAAGCAAGTAATTACAGTACGTCAGCAAGTAGCTGAGATAAGTATCACAGTACCGATGATTAAGTAAGGTAATGAAAGTACCGTACGCAATGTCAATAACTACTCTGAAAGTAATAAGGTAAGGAAGGTAAACAAGTAAAGTAAGTATGGTAAATAAGCTAAATAACAAAGTAAAGTAAAGCAAGTAGCTGAGTAAGGTAAAGTCAGGTAAGGTAAATAAAGTAAGTCAAGTACCTAATAAGGTAAGGTAAGAGAGGTGATTCAAATAAGGTAAGGCATGTAACGTCAGTAAGGCATGTAATTACGTAAGGTCAGGCAAGTAAATAAAGTACGGTCAGAATAGTGAGGTAGGGTAACCAAGTAAGGTAATGTAAGGTAAGATAGGTAGGGCTGCTAAAATCAAATTGACCCAATCCCTCAACTCACCTGAAGGGGTCTCTACACAAACAGAATTAGGCCCGCAGGGATTAAAGTTACACTGCCTGACGAGAGCCTGGCAGTGACTGCCGATGAAATCATGGCCACAGCGGCAGGTGTAGGAGTTGGGACCATCGATGCAGTCACCCCCAAACAAGCATGGATTGCTGGCACACTCATTGACGTCAATCTCACACCTTTCACCTTCAAAACCTAGAGAAAAGAAATCAAACACATAAAACTATATGATTCCAAGTGATCTAGATGATATATAACACTTTCATAAAACTATATGGTTCTAAGTGATCTAGATGATATATAACACTTTCATAAAACTATGATTATCTTCAGAAAAAAAAACCTTTATTTCTATTTCAGTTTCTATATTGAACTAAACAGGAGAGACCTTTAGCCTGTTTACAACAGTTCTGAGTACACTTAGCCAGGGGTCTATTGGAAATGTGTGTGATAGCAGAATCAAATTGTCTAGAAAAGGTTACAACATTTACAAATTAGTGTTATTACAGTGCTGATTTATGTCTCATGATCATGATCTACAAACACTTCACACTATCTTGGTGAAAATTGGCATTTAAATATTCAGATATCAAGCAGGTAGAATAGGTTGTTTCCCATTCCCTGAAACGGTAAGATAACTTTTGTAAATCTAGTTTCGTTCTTGAATTATGAATCTATATTTGAATAAGAGCAATATTTGCCTTTTTTTTAAGGGGCGGGGAGGATTTAAAATCAAAACTTGTGCAATTTCTGTTCAATCATGTACTATAAAATTGACAAAATACAAGAGTAACAAAAATATTTTGTAATTGAATTATCAAATATAATATCAAAATTCACTCAATAATCAGTCAAAAAATCTACTGCAATATGTTGAAGGTGTTATACCTGGTTTGCACAAGCACCTAAAGCTACCAAAGGTGTTGTTACAGGATAGAGTCTGCATCAGATTACACCCTCCAGTCATCAATGTACATTCATCTACATCCATCTGGCACTGCGGCCCCGTGAAATTCGGCGGACAGTTGCACGAGAATCCCCCGACAAGATCGTTGCACGTGCCCCCAAATGCGCAAGGCGACGAAAGACATTCGTTGATCTCAGTTTGACAGAGCGTGCCTTCGAAACCACGCGCGCACGAACAGCTGTACGAATTTACACCATCCACGCAAGTCGCACCGTTCCGGCAGTCGTTCATCGCGCATTCATCAGTGTTGATTTCGCACAAGGTTCCCGTGAAGCCCGCAGGACAACGACACTCGTATCTGTTGAAGAAGTCGACGCACGACGCCCCGTTCTGACATGGCTGCGAGACACATTCATCAAGTTCCTGAGCACAGATTTCACCGGTGTATCCCGCGGGGCAATCGCAGACAAACCCATTGACCCGGTCACGACACGTTCCACGATTAGTGCACGGATTGGACGAACATTCGTCAATCTCGTTCTGACATAGAGTACCTGTGAAACCTTGAGCGCACTGGCACGAATAACGGTTAGCACCATCCAAGCATGTTGCTCCGTTCCGACAGGGTTGGCTCGCGCATTCGTTGATGTTTCCCGCGCAGTTGACACCCTCGAATCCTGGGGCGCAGCTGCAGGTGTAGAATCCCACAAGATCATTGCAGGTCGCCCCATTACGGCAGGGATTCGACTCGCACTCGTTACGCTCGACCTCGCAGTTGACCCCCGACCAGATGGGAGGGCACTCGCAGCAATAGCCGTTGACTTCGTCCACGCAGGTTCCAGAGTTCAGACATGGGGCGGAGGAACATTCGTCCACATTCACCTCGCAAAGCGTTCCCAAGAAACTGTACAATAAATCATGATAAAGTAAGAAAGAACAAAGAAATGAAATAAGATTAACAATGATCTGACATATCAAAATTTCACCCACTCCATATTATAGGTATATGACATGATTGGGGGTAGTCCTCAACTTGGGGTGAAACTATTCTAGAATCAAGTAAACTATGCAAGGATTCTACTGTGAAAATTTGGTAGTCAAAAGTTGACCCATTCTAAAATAACTTTCATCAGTATGCCTTGTGACAGACAAATCTGTTGTGTAGCTTTCAATGAGATCTATTTCTATTGGGGCTCAAGAGAAACAAAATTCTAGAATGTTCATGCTTGATTCGGCTTAAGTAAACAAATTCAAGATAAATCCTTCCAACCAGGAGATACACTCCAGCTACTGTATACACTGAATATTTCGCGGTGGTTTTATTTTCGCGAATTTCGCGACTTACTGAACGCGAAAATTTTCACTCCCTGATATTTCTGTACAAAGTGAATGCACATACAATAAAATCGCGAAAATATACTCTCACGAATTTCCCGTCTTGAAGCAAAATCGCGAAAATATATGGACGCGAAATATATGGTGTATACAGTAGTTATCTTTGGTATATCTTTCCACCAGTTTGGTCTGAGAGGCATTTTTTATTTCTCCCAATCATGTCACTGCCCTTTTATCACATAGATCTGCTGTGGTACAAATTTGTACAATAATACACACAAAATAATAAAGTTTACATTTCAAAAGATTTATGATTTGTTGTTTCTCTTCATTTGTTTTCTTGATTCAGGACATACAATTTCTGAAATTCCTCAGATTTTCATACTATCACCACAACAAAATTAATGTTCAGCAATTGTAGTTCCAACCCTCAATAGGTAAATACTCAACTTCTCTGATGAGGCCTCAAGGATATTTTCTATTTTATCAAAGTTTTCTCAAAATATCATCACAAATTTGTTGCTTTACATAGTCACTAAAACTTAAATGTAAAGTTTTGTGTTCTAAGGTGTTTACTAGCACTATCATGCAGGTTAGATCAAAGTTTGACAATTTTTTTTTTTTAAATGGGGCTTCCATGATATTAACCAAATGCCTTTAAAGGGACATGATTGGGTATAGTCCTCAACTTGGGGTAAAACTAATCTAGTATCAAATAAACTATGCAAGGATTCTACTGCGAAGATTTTGTAGTCAAAAGTTGACTCATTTTAAAAGTACTTCCATCAGTATACCTTGAGACAGACAAATTTGTTGTGTAGCTTTCTATGGGATTATTTTCTCTCGGGGCTCGAGAGAAATAGGGTCCTATCATGTTCATGATTGATTCTCCTTACAAGAATAAATTCAAGATAAATCCTTCCGGCCAGGAGATCCACTCCAGCTGGTGTATCTTTGATATTTCAATCAACAAGTTTGGTTTCATTAGCATTTTTTATTTCTCCCAATCATGTCACTGCCCTTTATAGTATGGCCATGAGACTAAAAAATGTGGTAAAAAAATGTCAACATTTGCAATACAGAATTGCCCTGAAATGCACATTCATGTTGTAGAGTCAGCTCTTTATCGTCGTGATGAAACTACACATACAGTCACATGGAAATGACACATCTTCCTCCCCAACCCTCTGAGAATAAACCTCAAAATCAGTTACGTTCAACCATCATCATCATGCATGAATTTCAGGGTCGGAATTCTTTGGGGACGGAGACAAGAGGGGGTATGAAAAGATTTTACTTTCATGACCATTTACTTTCAGGGTAGCCAAATGTAAAATGTGTAGTGTCACGGAATGAGTGCTTGCCTACAGTAGCTCTTTTTCTCAATCATCTGCATACAGACATAAAGATGCACTGAACACACTGACATAGACACAGGCACAGACACAGACACACTGAACACCTGACACAGCCACAGACACACATGCAGACACACACATATTCTCAGACACACACAGACACATGAATATAAAATGGCATGTACATACACAAACACAAGGGGCAAAATGCCATAATCTGATTTATCAACCCATTGGCTACGGGCATCGGATGTGTCATGTATTTAACCATTGGAAACTAAGGTCGTGATCACACTAGGCACATTTGATGTAGGGACGTGGAGTTGACCCTAGGTCGAAACCACTTCCCCCTCTGATGTGAACACAAAACAAGTGGTTTCGACCCTACATCGACTCCACATCCACGATGTGGATCGAAACTACCTCATTGAGGTAGTTTCGACCCTAGGAGGTGGGTTAAATTTTGTAATGTGAACGCAATATGTGGATTCGATCTGGATCGACTCCACATATACCGGAAGTGACCTAACGCTTTGCTCCACTCACTCCCCTCGGCCGGCATCGTCGCCGCAAAACTCAGTCCCGCTGTAACAATCACGGAACAGTCATGCGGACAAGCATTTGCCTTTGATAGATGGCAATGAAAGAAATCATGTATTGCATACATTTGTCGCAATTTAAATTTTGCACGAGATCGGCGAATGCGATTTCTACGAAATGCAGTGTGCAAATGCGACACAGCGGCAAATACAGTGTCGTCCATCTTGGATATGCCGACTCTCAATTTGTTTCCGTGGTAACGGCGCTTCACTTCCCGGTCATTCTAACATCCGGGTAAGTGGGTTCGTGCCACTTACGTCATAACTCACTTTCGATGTGGATTAGCAGCGGTAATGTGAACGCGAACAAAATGTGGATCGACACCACTCCACTACCTAGGTACGAACCCACATATATGTAATGTGATCACGACCTAAGTACCCGGTATGAGATATATCTGGGGCTTGGGTCTATGGAAAAACGTGTTATAGCAAAATCAAATCATTTCCAATGGGTTAACTCTGACTATAGGAATTACAGAATCTCTGAGGCAACAGGTAAAAAAAAAAGAACTAAGACATAACAAAGCTAGTAACATGAAAAATTGCAAACAATATAGAAGTAAGAGATATTGTATACTGTACATACACCCAAATTAAAAAGAAATTCAACCTCCATGGCCAATCACCTACTAGTTTTTTCCACGGGTTGAGCTGTCTTTACACACCCAATACTTCCACAGGGGTGTTAGAGCTGCTCTTTCACAGCACCTCAAATACTGTAATTACAAGTTAATACACAGGCTGCTGAAGACAATGTACAACACGTCATTTCAGAAGTTTGTTTTGAACTACAAGAAAAACAAAAGTGCACATAATTTTTGGACTCAGACTAGAAATATACCATTTATAACCAGTAAATTCTCAAGAAAAAGGAAACAAGAATTGATATATAGAGACACACAGATATTCTATTGCCCTCCAAATACTAATTTTTGACTTCAAAATATCCCTTCCAGCCTTTA
>JZLH01S0251570.1:20666-34606 GCA_001188425.1 Eucidaris tribuloides
AGCAGACGCACGAAACACCTGACACAGACACAATATGCAGACAGACTCACATAATTCTCAGACACACCAGAACCAGCATTCGAAAATGGCATGGCATGTACATACACAAACACAAGGGGCAAAATGTCATAATCTGATTTATCAACCCATTGGCTACGGGAAACGGATGTGTCATATATTTACCCATTGGAAACCAAGTATGAGATATATCTGGGTAAGGTATGTCGGTACTTCGGTATATCGATTTTTAATGATATTTTATAAGCCTCTCATCGAATGATATTTTAATTTGTCGGTATAGCCATTGAAAAAATATCGCTATAGATATTCTGTTTTTCTCCGATATTTCTTCCATATATCAACAAAATATCAACATCTATTTTCAAGTCATGTTACATTTATTCTTTCCTTCCCCAATAAATTGCCTCTAAAAGAGATATTTCTGTAAATATTCACACCGAATTTGCCGATTGCGAACCGCTTTCACATGCACAGACATGTTGCATGTCACATCAAAAGTAGCATCTCAATTCTTGCCGACTCTCGCGCGCCACGGAGAGATTTGAGGCTTTTAACTATCCTATCCGTTACCATTGAGGGCGTATGTCAAGAAGGCGGAAATAGCTAGCCGACCACGCAGCATTGCAATCTCATGTTTTTATTGCGCACACGAGGCTGACATACGGAGGGAAATTTCTTTTGTAAAGACGTTATAATCCGTATTTTGGTGAGTCAAAGAATTCATTGTTGTTGATATTTGTTACCAATGATAGTGGTATGTTCTTGTAAAAAATATTTTAACCTATACATCGTTTCAACTGTCATACGGTCGGTCAACAATTGCCTGATGGTTTCAGTCCCACACATTGTCATCGATGTTGTGCATGTAGTCCCTATGGCATCGATTCAACTCGTGCAGTTGCTTGAGTCGGCATGCTACCGGTATACCGAGTTTTAACAATATTTTTTCAGCGATATCGGTATACCGGAAATTTGTTATACCGACATTCTTTATATCTGGGGCTTGGGTCTATGGGAAATGCATGTTATAGCAAAATCAAATCATTTCCAATGGGTTAACTCTGACTATAGGAATTACAGAATCTCTGAGGCAACAGGTAAAAAAAAAAGAACTAAGACATAACAAAGCTAGTAACATGAAAAATTGCAAACAATATAGAAGTAAGAGATATTGTATACTGTACATACACCCAAAATTAAAAAAGAAATTCACCTCCATGGGCCAATCACCTACTTAGTTTTTTTCCACGGGGTGAGCTGTCTTTACACACCCAATACTTAATTACCAAGTTAAACACAGCTGCTGAAGACAATGTACAACACGTCATTTCAGAAGTTTGTTTGAACTACAAGAAAAACAAAAGTGCACATATTTTTGGACTCAGACTAGAAATATACCATTATAAACCAGTAAATTTCTCAAGAAAAGGAAACAAAAGAATTGATATATGAGACACCAGATATTCTATTGCCCTCCAAATACTAATTTTGACTTCAAAATAATCCCTTCCAGCCTGAATAGTACTACTCTCACGTTTGGGTAAAAGGGCTACTTAGATAGTGAAAGAACTATTTCTGGGGGAAACGGACTATTTTGGGGGCAATAGATTTGAAATTTCAATAAGATATTTGACTGTCGTAAACACATTATAGGAGACCCTGTTTTGACCCCTCAGGATGTCATACCCATGCTGTAACCCTCAGCAACCCCTTTTTTTGACAAGACATTGTGACGTCAGTCATCGGTAAAAAAAGAAATGAACAACCCTGAAAATAGCACCAGTGCATTACTTTGACACAAAACTGTTATGCCGATACCCCTCTCGTAAAATTTCATGCCAAAACGGTAATCCCTACCGGAAAACAAAGGCTTACACACCTGATACCGGATATGTTAGCTTGCATTTTTAAAATAGCTGACATTCTTTAATGCCTAATCCCAAACATGTTAACCTGCATTTCTAAAATAGCTGACATTCTTTAATGCTTGTCCATATCGTCAACATCCAGGAATTCACGCGACCCCACGAGGGGCCATTTCTAAATAGGATGCTGATTTTTTTCACGCAACACGACTTGGATAATCGGTTCTAAAAAGAACATGTGACAAACTCCCCTTGCACCCCCTCCCAAGGGCAAATATATTCTCCCTTTTCATACATCAATCATTTTTCAATAGATTAAAAGGGCATCCATGTAATTCATGTTAAGATTTCCCAAAACAGCAATGGGTGCCACACATCATATGTCCAAAAAGCATCTCTTTAAGCTGAACTCGCCTGGCTTGGGGGAAAGGGGTAGGGGGTTAGGATAACCGGTTCTCACAACAACATGTGACATACTCCATGTGTACTAACTCCCAAGGGCACATTATATTCCCCCTTTTTTATTCAATGATCATTCTTCAAGTTGATTGAAAGGACATCCATATTATTCATGTTAAGGTTTCCCAAAACAGCAATGGGTGCCACACATCACATGTTCAGAAAGCACCACTTTAAGCTGAACCTGCCTAATTAATAGGGTGGGGGGGGGGTGAGAATTATCGGTTTTAAGAAGAACATGTGACATACTCCCCCTACACCCTCTCCCAAGGGCACATATATTTCGCCTCTTTTTTTATTCAATGCTCATTCTTCAAAGTTGATTGAAAGGACATCCATATAATTCATTAAGGTTTACCCCCAAAAGCAGTATGGGTGCCACACACTGCATATTATCAGAAACCCAGAGTTTGATATTCTTTGTCATTCAAACTAATGATATACATGTATGGTACGGATATAATGCCTACAAATACCTCCATCCAATGAAGTACACGTTTTGGACCAGTATAAATGAAGAAAATAAATATGTCTAGATTTTTTTTCAAGAAAGCCAAAAATTTATAAGTCTATATTCCCTTCATGGTCAACCAAAGGAAAATGCCAACACTTCTCATTGAACAATGATATTATTTCACAGTGAGTCTAAGTGTTTAGAGTAAAGCCCCACATTTTACAATTTACAATGTCAAATTCCATTTTTCTCGGTTTTACAAATTATGCCAAATTACGTTTTTCTCCATGTTGTAATTTTGCAATTTTCTGACTTTAATTTTTTTCTTCAAAAAATCACAAATAACATCAGGCTTACTAGGCCCATGGGGGTTTTAATTTGGGTTTGGGGACATATTTACAAGTAAACTATGATTTCTTTGACTTTATGAGACATCTTTTTGGTAAGTTAGTTTAGATTTATCCAATAAATAATTATTAATTTTAATTGAGGGAGGGGGGGGGGGGTTTTTCAAGGAATGATTTCTTTTTTTCATTTTTGCTCAAAATGCTGATTTCCGTGTTGTACTTCAAATTCTGTGATTTTTGCGGAAAATCCACAATGTGGAAACCTTTGGGCTTTACATGTAGTTAATCAGAACACTTACCCAGGTGCACATCGGCAGGCATAGCTGAGGAAGGCATCGCTGCATGTCGCCCCGTTCTGACACGGCCCCGAGGCACACTCGTCCACCTCCTGGGAGCAGTTCTTCCCCTCCACCCGTCGGGGCAGGCGCAGGTGTACGTGTTGATGCCGTGACTGCAGGTGGCTCCGTTACGGCAGTACCCGAGAGCGCACTCGTCGACGTCTTGATCGCAAAGGACGCCCTCCCAACCAGGAGCGCAGCGACAGACGTAGCCGTTGACCTCATCCTGACAAGTGGCGCCGTTCAGGCAAGGATTCGACTGGCACTCGTCAATGTTGACCCTACAGCGGCGAGCTTCACACAAACAAAAAATAATTATACATATATCGCATTTTCGCAGATATTTACTATCTTCATCACTGTGTCAAATTTCTGGCATCATATCAGTAATGATACTTAAAGGCAGTGGATCTCATTTGCACACATCCCCGCAGACCAGAAAAAGATAACCCATGCCCTTAGGCTATTGATGAAGGGCATGTCTGTGAAATCTGGGGGTCAGTGATTGCCTAGAATTTGAAAAATGCAAAAGAAAAACAATGGCCTTTTAGTGTACGTTCTATGGTAGGAATTTTTTTCTCACGGAAAAAAAAATCCAAATCCGAGTCTAACAGTTACTATAATTCCACTAAAACTGAGTTTCTAGCTCCTTTATTTTGCTAAAGGTACCCAGATGGCATTTTCTTCTAAATGCCATTGTATTTAGACAATGTTAATTTTTAGGCATGCAAAAGAGATCCCCTGCCTTTAAAAGTAAATGACATGATTGGGGGTAGTCCTTAACTTGGGGTAAAGCTATTCTAGAGTCAAGTAAATTGTGCCGTGAATCTACTGTGAAAATTTTGTAGCCAAAATTTGACATATCCAAAATATCTTCCATCAGTATTCCTTGAGAGAGACAAATTTGTTGTGTAGCTTTCTGTGGGACTAATTTCTCTCGGAGCATCATGAGAGAATTGAAGTTATCGATGTTCATGCTTGATTCTCCTGAAAGAAAGCAAATTGAAGATAAATCGATCCAGCCAGGAGATACACTCCAGCTTGTGTATCTTTGGTGTATCTTTCAACAAGTTTGGTAATAGAAGCATTTTTTAAATTTCTCCTAATCATGTCACTACCCTTCAACCAACTGAAAACTAGTCCTGAGAATGCATGGATTGAGGTCTATGGGAAATGTGTGTTATGGCAAAATTGAATCATTTTCAATCCATGGGTTAAACACTATTACACTGTACTTTCATTAACTTAATTGTGTCTCACATGGTTTCAACCAAGTTCTCTTAAACTTCAACCAAGTTATATTAAACTTCAGCTGGGGTAGACTGGCCAAAAGGATGATCAACATTTTGGCAGTGGATTAGTTAAAGACACCCTTAAACATTGTGGAAGCTCCATTTAAAAAAAAAGATGAACTTTCAAATCTAGCTGTCTGAAGGAACAAATAAACACCTTAGAACACGAAACTTTAGACAGTGATGCTGTTGTTACCGAAATATGTACAGATCATCATCAGCACATTAATCAACATCCCAGTGATAAAAATTCTATAACACAGCCCTCTTTGCGGGAACACTAAAAATGGTCGTTCACTGATTTTTACATTTTAAAAGCACTAAATGATTGTTTTAAACGGCAATTTTTTTCAGGGCCCATTTCTAGACCTTATCAGAGACACTAGAGAGCTCAGGAAACTAATCTTTTTTTTTTTTTTGGGGGGGGGGGGGAATGGAAACATTATTGTTAAAATGATGCCTTTAAAAATAACTGAATAATAAACATTCCATCAAGAATAGTAAAGGAGGGGGGGGGCATGTAGGGAGGAGGGAGGTCTTGTTACAAGTCCTGGAGTCAATTGTTGTTTCATTGTATCCTGCAGCTCACTCAGGAAAAGATATAGAATTAAATATTGTTCAGATCATTGCATAATTGTAGAAGTGAGTAATTTCTAAGTTCAGTTTTCTTTCAATGATGACCTTATTTCAATGAGTGTCGGACATGTTATTGACTAATTGATTGATTTGTTTTTCTCATGTGACTGTCTATCTATCTATCTATCTATCTATCTATCTATCTTATTATCTATCTATCCATCTATTCATCTATCTATCCATCTAAGTATCTATCTATCTATCTATCTATCTATCTATCTATCTATCTATCTATCTATCTATCTATCTATCTATCTACACATCTACCTATACATGTACATCTATCCATCTATTTATTTTTTCTTATTTACATATTTGCTTATTCATTTCCTTATTGCCCAAACAGATTTTCAAAAATAGACCAATGAATGATTAAGACACAATTGTGGCTCACTAAGCCTCTCCTGTGAAAGTGGGTTCATGCCTTCCTAGATAATTGCAGATGATACATTCAGCCGCAAATCAAGATCTTAATCTAGAACGATTCACCTCCACGTGATGGGCGGGAAACAGTGTGGCAACATACCGCATAACTCGTTACACAAAGCCAGGTGATGCAGGTAATGTGAAAATATGTCGTTGGCATGTTGGACAGTGGTGGGTTTTGTTTACCGCCACACTAACGAGCTTAATTAGCCAATTAACGAACGTACAGGAAGAGACAATAATGATGTCGTCGATGCTATTCAAAGTCCTCCTTACAGAAAATTAGCAATGGTCTGAAAATTAAAGCCCAGCTTCTGTTCAATGTAAGAAGACATCTGCATGACAACACCAATAAAAACAAATAAATTGTTCATTCCTGTACTTGTCATACACTTTTGTTTGAAAGCCATGTTTCTTGCCAGCTGTCAGCCTTTTATTATTTCAATCATGAATGTTAGTCACGGGTCTTGAAATGAGGCTTCTGCAGTCCACTTTTCTTTGAGTTCAATGATCTTACATTTTGTAACAGCAGACATCAGCATTGGGTAATGGCCAGAGATGGAGTTGAGGCCGGCCTCAAGGCCAAATTTTGCCAGCCTTGGCCTTGGCCTCGGACCGAGTCACAATGTACAAAGTCTATGGGAACAATATTTTTCCAGCGGTCTCATGAATTGAAACAGTTGGCCTCAACTCCATCCATGGACTAACAGCTGCTCTTATGTCTTATGATGAAGGGTTGTGGTAAGGAATAGGATTGATGTAATTACAGTTAACATTACCAGTAGGGTCTGGATTAAGATTAGTATTATAGTTAAAATTACAGTAGGGGTTTATAGGGTTAGGGTAAGGGTTGATGTAACAGTTGACATTATGGTTAGGGTTAGGGTTAGGTTGGAGATTGGTGTAATAGTTGGCATTATGATTAGGGTTAGGGTTATGGAATAATTGCTGGCGAGTTTTGAAATTAAAGACACAAAATAAGGTCTAAAAATGTAGCCCTGAAAAAAATTGCAGTTCAAAATGATAATGCGCTTTTAAAAAGTGAAAATCATTGAGCGACCATTCCAGTTCCCCCCCCCCCAAAGACTGTAGTGTTGTAGAATTTTCATCGGCCAAGAGTAATTCATGTGCTTATTTTTATCTGTACATATATTACAAGTGAAAGCATTTCTGTTTGAAGTTTTATGTTCTAGGGTGTTTCTTTGTCCATCACACACTGTCAGATATATCAGATAGCAAAGTTTGACAAATTTTTAAATGGGCTTCCACAATGTTACATAGTGTCTTTAAAAACACAACCTCGAGTGTTGGCCATCTTCCAAAGTTAAAGGTTCATTGACCTTTGCCAGGATTAGCATTCCTCAAACTCGTGTCGATTAATGTTAAAATCCTCTGAATTACCTCTTCCTTAATGCGTCCCAGTGTAATGTGCCTGACGTAGTATGGTGTCAAGTTTAATGACCAAAGTACGAACATTAATTACGCTTGATGATTTTATTTCTCGAAACATACCTCCGTACTCTAATTAAGTCAAACTTATTAGGTATTATATTCGAGAGGGACAAATGCATTTTGGGGATGGTTAAATGGTTTTGTCATTTGCTCCCCACATGAGTTATCCGCCCCTGAACTCGTGAATGTACAATCATAACGCGAATGCAGTCATCACATCATGGGGCACCGGTATTTTTAGACATTTCTAAACTGCGGTCACTGACACATCCAGTTAGGTTGCCAAGTGGTGTGCATGTGTTTAAAGACACAAGCTAACAATGACCACAGTTTTTTAAAAGAAAATGTGAGCTACATATTCCTCCATGCTCCAAATATTTTTGATAAGGTCTAAAATGAAGCCCTGACTAAATTTTAAGATTATTATTAACTGAAAACAAGTGAAAATCTACGAGTACTGATAGGTTGATTGGATTCACCATGTCCATTTCCTCCAATATACTTCCTGTGTATAGATCTAGGCATTTTATACTCAATTCATTCATTCACACACATTTTGCCAGTGGCAGCATAACTATCCAAACTTTTGTATTCTAGGATGTTTACTTGTCTATTTAAGCACTGCTTTGTAGCTCACATATCACAGTTTGATAATTTTTTGTTCGAATTGAAGCTCCACAATGACTGTTAGCTTGTGTCTTTAACCGTTCATACAGTTAAACAATTATGTAACCCTTTAACTACAACACACAAAACAATAATACTACAACAAGCCTGTTTATGAGTACAATTATTCTCATACAATTTCTGTATTGGAAAGTCGGGCCCTAAGTTTTCTATGATCAAAATAATTATGTTATATTCCATTGTTTTCAGTGAAACCGAAACTCCGCGCGAAATAGTAAATTGCAAGAAGTCCACTAAATTGTTATATGACATTGTTATGATACTTACTATTTTCAAAGATGTAAATATACAAGTTTCCCTTCTAATCTGTGGTAATAAGCATTAATAAAGACCAGTTTTGATTTGATTCAAATGTTATACATTGTATTTCTTTTTAGAAAGTAATGTTTTATCATATCAGAAACTCAATATTGATAAAAAAAAAATTGATTCAACTCATTTCTCCCAATCACATCACTAACCTTTAAAATGTGTTAAAAGAAACTTCTTAAACTTATATTTACACAACTTACTTGTCCATCCAGGTGCGCAAGTACAGTTGTAATAATTGATATAATCATGACATGTTCCCCCGTTTAAACAAGGGTCAGGGGCACATTCATCGATGTCAATTTCACAACGATCTCCGGTGTAACCTGGAAAGATAGAAAGTAACACATGGAATGGAATGTAAGACAAATGACATGAAATAGGCAAGTCTGAAGGAAATTTGAAATTATATTCAAGAAATTGAATCATATTATTAATAATAATATACAACAGTTATATAGCACCTAATATGTACAAGAGTTTCTAGGGGCATATTGATGGCCATAATTCATAACTTGTTGCATTGTTATTAATTAATCAAAGAAGAGTACTTTATTTGCCTTTTCGTAAAGGGATATAGAGAATAAATACACTTAGTTTACCTTTCAAATTAAAATAACCTTTCTTTCACATATACATACATGTATATTCCCAGTGGTTAAAAAAAGCAGTAGTTTAGTGTTTATTCATGGTTGAGAATTAAAATATTGATCTCTGCCAATGGACATTATAATTTATTCACAAATATACATTTATCTATTCTGCCATCTATCAATCAATCTATTTATCTACATATTAATCTAGCTACCTATCACTCAATGTCAAAGTGTGTATTTTTAGTATTAAGGTTTAAAAGTTAATCTGTTTGACACCAAGTATAAGATATCTCAGGTTGGGATCTATGGGAAATGTGTGTTGTACCAAAATCAAAATCATCTCAAACGGGTTAAACACAAAATAAAAGTAAAAATAAATAAATAAATAAATAAATAAATAAATAAATAAATAAATAAATAAATAAATAAATAAATAAATACATTAATTAATTAATTAATAAATATAGATAGATAAATAAATAAAATAAAAAATAAATTAATCAATACATACATACATATATACATACATACACAGTACAGACATAAAATATACAAATAAATATATAAATAAATCAATAACTTCATGTAAATAAAATGATTAATAAATAAATATACATACATACATACATACATACATACATACATACATAAATAAATAAATAAACAAACAAAAGAAATAAATAAAGATAAAACATCACATAACATACCAGGCAGGCAATTACACTCATAGCTGCCGATCATATCAACACACTGGGCTCCATTTAGGCAGGGGTCACTCAAACATTCGTCAATTTCGTTCTCGCAAATCTGACCGGTGTAGCCCGCTGGACACGAACAGTTGAAGCCTTCTAGGTGGTCAACACAGGTGGCGCCATTCAAACATCGGTCGGGGATGCAGAAATTGGCGATGGAACAATTCTTTCCTGAAAAAGATTAATGGAAATGACGGGGAATGGTCAGATAAGGTAACAATTGCGTGCCTTGAAAATCAGGTAAGTACAACCTTCCAAAAGATACATATCTATCAACATAGGTATAACTGATACCGGTCTGATTCATAAGTTTGTTTCATGCTGGTCTAACTCACATTTTTACATGAAAATACACTTTATAGTTCAAACTGCTTTTATTTTGCAGTATATCACAAAATTTTATATTTTGTTTTTATACAAAACATCTAAACTCAAAGAAATGTAATAAAGTCTATCACAAAATATGACTGAGTATTGACTTAAGTCCAATATCAATTGGCCAAATAAAACAAAATAAAAACATTTTCCTCATTTTTTTTAAATAGCTAATAACTAATAGCTTGGCAACCAATATGACAGATTTCTAATTCAGTTATCAAATGTCTATTTTCAAGGTGAAAAGCAATAAAAGTACGTCAAAACTGGGACCTTACAAAATGATAAATGATAAGGGCAAAATGATAGTTGTACCATATGGCAGGCAACCAATGGTACTATCTGGTTGCCCAAGGATATTTGTTGGCTGTCCACAGTGACCTAATTGTTATATACTGTATACGCTGAATATTTTGCGGTGGTTTTATTTTCGTGAATTTCACGACTTACTGAACGTGAAAATTTTCACTTCCTGACATTTTCGTACAAAGTGAATACAAAGTACAATAAAATTCTCGAAAACATACTCTCACAAATTTCCGAAAATATGGCGTATACAGTATTAAAACCCAAGTATAGTTTTGGTCCATCACACAAATTTTTGGTCAATCTGTCACAAAGTATTCTACTGTCATCCTAGACATCAGAAAACAACATTATAACTACTGAAAATTGTTTATAGAGACAAATAACGATGTTTAAATTAAAGGAGAGCATCTAGCAGTATGTACATAATCTGTGGGAAATCTCGGGGTCCTCCCCCCCCCCCCAAGATTTTATATTTTGAATAATTTCTCAAAAATGGGAAAGATTCAGCGCGAGCAATTTTTTAGGATATTGATAGATCATATAGGTGTATCCAAAAACCATAACTGCAAAGAATTTTACTATTTACCATTTATTAAAACTATACTTGAACTTTAATATAATTCTATATGATAATCTCCTCTTATTGACACTTTGACCAGTTGAACGACAGATTCATGTTAAAGTTTGTTCTTGCTGCTGATAGATACATGCTTTCATAAATCTCTTTCAGGGTAACTCATGGAAGGTCCAATATATTAACATCTTACATAAGAACCTCTTATTAACCACAATGTTGAATTCAATAGTTTTGAATGTTTATCAGACGTTAACAAATCATATATATGGTTATATAACATTGTCAGCTTAGCTGACATAATGCATCATCCTTTGTATTTCTTATCAAACACAGAAGTACATTTGACAAGTGACTCCAATCAGCAACCTAACTTTTGTATAATTTAAGCCCCATACACCAGTCTATCCATGTAAGCACATTTTTTTCCTCTGTCACAATAAACAAGAAATGCATTTCCAAGTTTATACTTGAAATAAAAAAAACAAATGTATACTCCATATATTTTTGCAATTTTGCTTCAAGACAGGGAATTTGCCAGAGTTTATTTTCAAGATTTCATTGTATTTGCATTCACTTTCTACAGAAATATCAGGAATTGAAAATTTTCGCATGTGTTAACTAAAGTCACAAAATTCACAAAAATAAAACAACCACAAAATATTCAGCTTATACAGGTACCCCGGGGGGGGGGGGGGGCAGTGCTATTACAAGGTGTACACCATGCACGTGTATGGACTTTCAAAATAGACCCTAAACAAGTAATCTTCTGTCGATCTCAGCATACCCTAAACAAGTATTCGAGTCTGAAAAGATACCCTTTTTAAGTAACATCCTGTTAAAAGTATACCCTTTTTTCCCCGATTTTGGCGATTTTGATACCCTTTTCAATGTACGCGCGTACATCGCCCGACCGTGAAAAACAACCCTTCTTACGCGTTTTTTCACACGCGCATGGTGTACACCTTGTAATGACACTGGCCCCCCTGGGTACAGTACAAGGTGACAAGACTTACAGTAATTATGTGTGACTAAAGTTGAACAAGATACATAAATAGTTTATTTTACTTTCTAGAAATAGAATAATATTCAAATCAATTTTAAACATATGTACATCTACATGTATATACGTACATACTTATAACATCATTCAAGAAAAGAGGGTTATCACAGGTGACACAAGCCTGAATCAGAAATCAACATTACGTCAAATCTACTCCTTAACAAGCATGCAAATCTATGATGGACGATAAATTATAACACACACAATCAGAAATCATGTCACAGACAATTTTACTAGAATCATCAGCTGGCATCCAGCCTTCCATCAACACTTACCCGCTAATCCCCAAATCAAAATCAGCTGTAATATCGGAATCCGAGATCGTCTCCTAGAAACATCCATAACGATTAACCGTCACACCACTGACTGAACATACATGTCTGCCACAATAGGGGTTCGCAGACTCCCAGACTAGCATACACTAATCAGTACGGATCAACTGAACACACACACACTTATAACTGACATATTCTTAATCCTCAGTCTCACGTTGTAAATCTCTTTTTCCCCCCTCGTACAACACTCTCACTTTCATTCTTTTTCCAGAATGGAATATAATTAATCTAATAAAAATGCTAGAATTATCAATGCATTTCTTAGAGCTGATAAGTTTTCTTCAAGTGTCTTGTTTGGTGTGATAAATTGATTTTGGAGTGCGATGCAGTTTCACATCCGTGACTCTCCAAATTGGCAATGCGATAGTAATGACATCATTGGCATGGTGAGTATGTGTTGACATAAGGTATTTACTTTCTCCAGCGCAAACAAATGACAATGTGGTCATAGGAGGGGATGTCACATAATACATATTTACACAGCACAGTAGCCACTGCCCTATGTCCAATGAACTATATGACAGGAGTGAAAGAGATGTTCCCACAGGGATGAGCAAATAAAATGTGACATGCAAAATATTAAAGCCACCGGCTAACATTTACCACAGTTAAAAAAATTAGAGCTACATAATCCTCCATGCTCCAAGTGTCTTTGATAAGGTCTGAAAATAAAGCCCTGAAAAAAAATTGCATTTCAAAATGATTATTTAGTGCTTTAAAGATTGTGTCATTGATTTGCACGTCAAAAAACACCCAAATGGATGAAATCAGCTGAAATCATATCCAATGTGAAGATTAATATAAATAAACACCTCTCATAGAGACTTGGGGTAAAATATTGAGTTTTGGTGAAAATCTGGCCGGTTAAACTTTATCCTTTTTCAAATTACTCAGAAGCAATTTCAAAAAATCCGCGACGTCAAACGTGCACGTGCCATTCCAAAATTGTCCAATCAGCCGTTAGCCAAAGGTCGTGTGGAGGTTAGCCGTTTAACCAATCAGTGTGCTCCGCTGGTCTTGCGACGATACACATAACCGCGATTCGCAGTTTGAGCAAAATTTAAACTCACGGAAAGAACAACATTCTGGTAACATGTCGTTATTAGTTTTTCTCATAAAACAACAAATTCATGACGTATGGATCTCAAACTTTCAACACACCATTTGCAAGTACTAAACTACCCTTTGGTATTGATAATGAAGGGAAGTAATGGACTTGCACATCCCTGACACAATCTTTAAAAGAGTGAAAATCGTAAGTTGACCAGATTCACCTTCCCATTTCCTCCCATAGACTTACTGTGTGTGGATCTAGACTATTTTTTACTCGCCCCGAGCACTAATTGTTTATTCATTCATATCTTGCCAGTGGCAGCATAAATTTCCCAACTTTTGTATTCCAGTGTGTTTACTCGTCCATTCAAACACTACTATGTAGCTCAGATAGCAAAGTTCGACAATTATTTAATTTGAAGCTCCACTATGTTAGCATATTACTTTAAAGCCTAAGTATAGCTTTAGTTGTAAAAAATGAAATTCTTTGCAATTATGTTTTAGATTGACCAGTTTATGATCTATCAATGCCCTGAAAATTGCTCGCTCTGAAACTCCTGTTTTTGAGATATTACTCAACTGTAAAATGTCCGGGGT
>JZLH01S0251570.1:38440-54936 GCA_001188425.1 Eucidaris tribuloides
CCATCGTTTTGACCAAAATACGGAACTAAATATAGCGGCATTCATATCTAACAGGTAAAAACGAACCCCGACCATCGTTTTGACCAAAATACGGAACTAAATATAGCAGCATTCATATCTAACAGGTAAAAAACGAACCCCCGACCATCGCTTTGACCAAAATACGGAACTAAATATAGCAGCATTCATATCTAACAGGTAAAAAAGGAACCCCCGACCATCGTTTTGATCATAATATGGAACTAAATATTAGCGGCATTCATGTCTGACGGGTAAAAAACGAACCCCCAACGATTGTTTTTAACATCATATGGAGCCAAATATTAACACTACTTATAGTGATATTGCGACCCCATCATTTTAAAAAGAAAATCCTGCAGTTAATTTTTTTTTTTTTGGTGAGGTCGAAAGTCGGGGGTGTGTGGTTTATACACACGTGCGGTTTATACACCAGCAAATACGGTATAACTTACCTCTCCATTTTGTACTGGGTATCAAAGTTGATCAGTTCCGGAGGCTCTGACGTGATGCTGTATGTAACAAAACGCAACTCTTGAAAGCACGCCCTCAACGACGGTAAGTCGGTCTCGGGGTAGGGCTGGGTAATTGCACTGGCGTCAGGGACTCCACCAATGTAAAGTTCTCCTGCATTCAGAGTCTGTGCTTCTCCAGCTAAAGTAAAATTTGGAAAGGAAAACAAAAATTATAAACAAAACAAGCAAATAAAACAAATTTATTAATTTATTTATACACTCCTTTATTAATTTATTCATTTTTCATTGATTTATTTATTCATCCATACACTCCTTTATTAATTTTTTTTTCATTTCTTCATTTATACATTAATTTATCTATCTATTTTACATTGATTTAATTCATACATTCATTTATACAGAGTAGGCTTGTCACTTGATGATGAATACTTTACACAAGGGCCTTTTAAAAATTAGAAATCACGAATGATTTTAAGGCTGCATATTTTTATTTGCAAACCAAACTGTTTTTGCTTAGATTTGATCCAACTAAAGAAAGGTACATCAAAATATATAGTTCAAATTTTGGATTTATATGTTGTAAAGCAAGGGTTCTCAAATAGTGGCGCACGCGCCACTTTTGGCGCATCGGGTCTTCCGAAGTGAAGCATGAAAGCCGCCGTGATAAAAATTATGAATTGTGAAATTTGTTTGACTTTGTATTTCAGTAATTTACATTAATTAGAACCATTCTGGGCCACTTAAAATGCCTCATATGTAAGAGCTTCGCGGGCCCCTGAGGCTCTGCTCGCAGTGATGCCAAATGTTGCTTTTTTGGCAGTATTTAGTACTTTTTTCAGTTGCAAATACCTTTGATATTGAACATAGTGCCTCACATTATATATTTTTGTGGGACTTTGTGCACACTTCTATGGAAAATAGATAGGGGGCGATCGCCCCACCAATGAAAGTATTGGGGGCAAACATATCGATTTGCTCCCCAATAATTTTGACAACTTGACAAAATCATAAAAAGCACTATACATAAAACCATTACACATGGCATAAAAATACAAAATTGTCATTTTTCCGCCGAGTTTGCACGCAAAATTCTGCATTACAATTTGGCGCGCAGAGCTTGCCGAAAATGTTGGACATTTGTTTTACCTTTTGCCCCCCCCCCGAATCCGAAACATGGATCGACACCCCTGGTGGCACATTATACATTCTCGATTACAAATTTGGAGCTTCAACAAAAATAATTGAGAACCCCTGTTGTAAAGTTTTTGAAAAAATGATAATCAATTTGAAATTAGGCTGCTGCTCAAGTTGTATTTTGTAATGGTAGTCTAGGTTTAAGATACAGCTTTAACCCACTGATTTTAAATATGGTACGGTCTAACTGTAGCAAAAATTCACTAGATGATACACAAATCAGGTCTAGCAGTCAGACTAATTTATCGGTTGTGTAAAATTAAAATTCAATCAGTACGTGATATCACTGTTTCTGTTTGAATTTTATCATTGCTGATTTTCACAAAACCCGACTTTTCAGCCCAAGGCTTTTGTGAGAGGTGAAGATATGAATCTTTACATTAATGAATTCAGCTTATTACTCAATAAGCTCATTTCAGGGTGAACAAATTGTGAAATCTATCTTAAAACCGCAGGCTAACATTGTGGAGCTTCAGTTTAAAAAACTGTCAAACTGTGATATGTGAGCTATGTAGTAGTGGTCAAATGGACACATAAACACCTTAGAATACAAAAGTTTGGAAAGTTATGCTGCCACTGGCAAGATATGCATGAATAAACAATTTGCACTCGGGTGGAGGATAAAATAGCTTAGATCTGCACACGGTTAGTCTATGGGAGGAAATGGGCAGGTGAATCCGGTCAGTTTGAGTGCTTGCAGATTTTCACCTTTTCAAAGCACTACATCATCATTTTGAAATACAAATTTTTGAGTGCTTTGTTTTTAGACCTTATTAAAGACACTTAGAGCATAGAGGATTACGTAGCTCACAGTTTTTTAAACTGTGGTCAATGTTAGCCTGTGGCTTTCAAGGAAACATATTTAAAAAAATATGAAACATTTTAAGAAAATTGTAACACAAAAGTAAATTATAAATTATTATTAGAAGTAGTAGTATTAGTATTACTATTAGTAGTTAGTAGTAGTATAGTACTTGGTATTCTTCATCCTCTTCTCGTTCTTCTTTTAGTAGTAGTAGTTGTAGCAGACAAAAGAGAAGGAATATGAACAAAGCGAAAATGAAATGATAATTGGGGATCGTGCAGGACAAAATCACATGATTAAAGATTGTGTCATTGATTTGAGCGTCAAAAAACATCTAAATGAATGAAATCAGCTGAAATCATATCAATGTGAAGATTACTATAAATAAACACTCTCATAGAGACTTGGGGTAAAAATATTGAGTTTTGGTAAAATCTGGACGGTTAAACTTCATCCTTTTCAAATGGCCTCTAAGCCATTTTCAAAATAATCTGTGACGTCAACGTGCACGGGCTGTTCCAAAATTGTCCGATCAGCCGTTAGCTGAAGGTCACGTGGAGTTTAGCCGTTTAATAACCAATCAGAGCACTCCGCTGATCTTGCGACGGCACACATAACCGCGATTCGCAATGTGAGCAAAATTGAAACTCCCAGAAAGAACAACATTCTGGTACATATCATTATTAGTTTTTCTCATAAAACAACAAATTCATGGCGTATGGATCCCAAACTTTCAACACACCATTTGTAAGTACTAAACTACCGTTTGGTATTGATAATGAAGGGAAGTAATGGACTTGCACATCCCTGACACAATCTAAAAGAGACATACCAAACATGCAATCAACCGAACAAAAACATTAGGGGGAACAGTTCTTACAGTATGCAACATTAGCTAGTTCAACTCCAGCTTCGTTCTCCAGTTTAGCAGTAGCCCCATCCCTCGTGACCCTCACATAATGCCAGTCACCGTTGTCAAAACCAGCTGATGTGGTCGTAACAAAAGCTCCAGCTCCAGTACCCTGCAAAGATGAGAGGAATGAGAGATGTTTACTAAGAGAAAAACCCAAAATCAAAAATGTATAAAACAATTGCAATAACTACTGGTTCCATGATACTTACTCCGGCTGACGACAATAAAAAGCAGAAGTGATGGCGTCAAATTAGTGCTTATAGTTCTTCATTCTATAGTGTATTGTTTTGTAGCATTCAGTGATGGCATCAAAGTGGTTCGGAAATATGTGGGGACGATAGCCAAACCAAAACTCTGCACCTAGTTCTGCCATTGTCCAAACATATTTCCGAACCAGAGTGATGTCACACTTCCTACAGTACAAAATAATACAATACAATATACAGCGTGTATAAAAAAAAGTAGACACTTTGAAAACAAATTATTAAAAATTGTTTTCGTGATTTTGAGATTATTTTTTGATATGAATATTTTACCTTGGACCTAAGCTATCTGATGACACTATTGGTATTGAAAGTATTTCACGCAGAGTGAGGCACAACCCGCTTTTATGCAATCGGCCAAAATGCATATTGCGCACAGAATTGTGTTCTTATAATAATGTTTAATGCCTCACAGACCGGTGCTGTTTTATTTTGTCTTTCTTGTCACAGAATTGATATAAGCGTCTTCTCTGAGCATGCTGAGGATTTAGAATGTAGCAAAAATGAAGCAATGATTCAGATACAACTCACCCTACCCCTTCAAAAACAAGAAAATGCCATTTTCTTCAGTTCACAGTTCATCTTGCAAACATGACATTTTCTCCTTTTTTAGGGGGGTACTTCTGAATCACTGCTTCATTTTTGTCTTTTTTGCCACAAAATTGATATTACATCTTCTCTGAGCATGCTGAGGATTCAATCCTTGTGCACATCAGGTGAGAGCTTCTGCAGCACCGGTCTGTGAGGCATTAAACATTGACTATAAGAACACAATTCTGTGCGCAAATGCATTTTTGGCCTATTGGACAAAAGTGGCCTGTGCTCACTCATGCGTAAAATACTTTCAATACCAATAGTGTCATCAGATAGCTTAGGTCCAAGGTAACATATTTATATCAAAAAATAATATCTAGATCATGAAATATTTGCGTAATAAATTTTTTTCTGAGTGTTTACTTTTTTTGATACACGCTGTATTACAATACAATAGGTATTAGCGCTCACTGCTTATGCAACTTTTATAAGTTGATCTAAGTGCTTTACAATTTAACTTCTTTCACTGCAAATGAAAATACAGTGTGTCCCAGAAAAAATGTCCCTCTGATAGACTGCTGAATTAAATCCAACATCAAGTGTCATTCTGAAGTCAGTGTTCAGATTTAGATAGCCCATTTTCTACCTTTAATGACAATTTCATTGGTCTTGCTTCATTGGTTTTGAATACACAGTCTTCTATGTAACAACAGTGCTTTTCAGTCCATTCCAAGTTTGCAGTGCATCAATGCATAAACCTGAATGGAAATAAGGTGGAAGGACGTGTAGGAGGACACTAAAAGTTTACAAGCTGGGTACTGAGGGACAAACCACAAGTGGAACACATTCTGTAAAAGCAATTACAATTAGTGAAACTGAACATTGTTTGGTTTCCATTTAAAAGAGTGAATGAATATGACTTTAGTTACTTAATAACAAAAACAAGAACAATGTGGTATGTGTGTTGTGTGCATTTCTTTGTATCAATCTTGGAATGGCGTGGAAAACACTGCTGTTACATAAGAGCCTGTGTATTCAAAACCAATGAGCAAGACCCTTGAAAGTTTCACAGGAACTTCAAAATTAGGTGGGCTTTCTATACAACTTGATTTTGTTAATTATTTTATTGTCTATGAGAGGGACATTTTTTTTGGGACACGCTGTATAGTGACAATTTGTGTAGAAAAAGAAATGGAGGGTTGTTTGCATAGAACACTACAATGTTGAAAAATTAATAAATCTATTTTATATTTGCCAAATTTTTCACAAACTTTCACTTGATTGATTCCTATTTTTTCATTCTACTCAAAGCAACTTGCTAACACCTTTAATCTAATTCTTAACCCTGAAAGGACTGGGCTATTTCGGAGGTGTTGAGGGACTGGGGGGGGGGGGGGGGCGGAGTCCTCTTAGGGTTAATGTGTCACCAAAATTACAGCTCTCTGGACATAGTATGTATAGTGTAGTGCATATTTGCAACTTGGCACGTTAAAAAGAGTTAAAAATAAATTTTACATTCATGTACATTTGCTTAGTTCTTCATTCTATAATTTTTGTTGTTGTTGTTGTTGTTGTTGTAACATTCAGTTTTTGCCATTTATACTTTTTCAACAAAGGAAATAAACTCCAGTCCCAAGATAATTTCATGCCGTATATTTTTTATGATAAATTACATTCTATTTTTACATTTATATATAATTATACTTTAAGGTCTAAACTGAATCAAAGACACATGATTGTGTAAATTAAACACACCAGTTCAAAATCTAAATCCAGTTTTATAGACAAGGATACAAATATACATGTACATGTACATACCCTTGTGTTGAGGCCCAGTACTAGACGTCCTTGTTTCATATAGAGCGTCAGATAGGCTGGTCCACCGAAGTAAAATATCATGCCTGAAGATACTCTATTGACAGACAAATAAAAATATTACGTTGGTTAAACATTAATAACGAGATACTGCCTTGAAAAAAAAAATTGTGATTATAGTTTACCAGTTACTGACCAGTTACCAGTTGACTACTTTGCATATTACGTGTACCTTCCCATCAAAAAAAAAAAAAATGACCATAAAAGTTATCTTAAAGTCTTTTCAAGTATGGTCGGGAGACAGAAAAAGGTAAATCAAATTTCAGTATTTTCAGTATGGAAACACTAAAGTGTGGGCATGTAGGACATGTTTCAGGGGGTTGCAAGTATTAACCCATTGTAGACTAAGTACCAGTCAACTTGTGTTGCAGTTTATGAAAAATGTGTGTTATAGTGAAATCAAATCATCTCAAAACGAATTGTGGACTGTACGGCATTGACCAAATAACGTTTTAGAGAAAAAGTTCCGTAGTCTCCATATTGGTATTGAAAAATAACATTACAAACTGATTAAGATAAAGTTGCTGATGAGAAAACACATTTGTTCTCCAATTTTTTTTAGCACATTATTGAGATAATCGACTAATTAATGAGGCAAGTTCTTCAGTCCCATTTGTAGAAGGAGGAATCATTGTCAATAGCGATTTCACAGACACGAACATTACTTGCTAGATCGGTCTTTACAGCTACATGTATGCTATTAATATCTATAAAGGCCTGTGGCTCACAACGGAATGTACTGTTGAAGGTATTCTTTTGAATGCATTTAACAAAAGCCATTCACGCAGTCCTCCACTATTTATACAATAGTGGATTTCAAATGCCTCACCAAAGTTCCTATTCAGTTTTCAAACATTTGCGGTGTCACAGAAGCATTGTGACTGCATAGGTTGTCAAGCACTCTCAAGTTTGCGAACGAGGATATGACAGAGCGACATTCCAGCCACATAATTTATTTTTGAACACAGTGAAAATTCCGAGTAATTGCTAAAACGTACTTGGTCATGACATTGTAAATAATCGTCATAATTATTAATTTTCTCAAAAACGCGCCCATGGTATTAGGAGAACAAACCTGATTTATGGGTTTAGTAATATTTAAATAATCATCATTTGGGATTTGTAAAATACCACTGATGTGACTACGGAAAATCACGATAAATGGCCTTGCCTTACAGTCCATTGTACATGATGGATATCGTATGAACAGGGTTGGGTGGGGAATTGGCCCCACGGGTGTATAACACAAAATAATGGTGGAAGGGATAACAGTCCTCAGAGATATAATATGAATAGGATGTGAAGGATATAGGACAATCACACAATGTTTATAGGATTAAATGCTCGCCATGTGAGAAGGCGAACCTGGATCATTAGATATTTCCAACTCCTAGCATGTCGCAAGGCACAGTCTGACTAACAGATGAGCAGTTTTGTACACGTATTGTACGAAATGTATATATAAGACTACCCAGCATTCACAACATAGTTTATACGGCCACTGGTAGTACAAAGCGCAGTATATTAAAGTAAGCTTAGCAGCTCTACCCTTAATGGTTAATGACATGATTGGGGGTAGTCCTCAACTTGGGGTAAAACTTGGCTGGAATCAAGTACACTATGCAAAGGATTCTACTGTACAAATTTGGTAGTTTCAATGTAGGTCATTTTAAAGTAAATAGCATCAGTATGCCTTGTGACAGACAAATTTGTTGTTTAGCATTTCTATGGGATTAATTTTTCTCGGGGCTTGAGCGAAATACATGCAGTCCTGGTATGTTCATGCTTGATTCTCCTTAAGTAAACAAATTAAAGACAAATATCCTTCCAGCCAGCTGGTGTATAGACTGGTACATGTATATATTTTAACCATTTTGGTTACAGATTTTTTATTTTTCCTAATCATGTCACTACCCTTAAAGCTTTGTCATTTGGGTTTCAAATAAAGGCTTTGTGTCTAATTTTGAGAGCTTTCTCTGTCAGTGAATTTGTGCATATAGTGACTGTACAAATAGCATGCACATAGATCTCTCAATGTCCAAGATCATTTTTTAATCACTGTGGACATTTCATAGGATATGACCATATCATGAGCTGGCATGAGTCAGTATGGTAGGATTAATAACTGTCATATTCTGACTAATTACTGGATGCTATGGCTTTTTAAACATTGACCGTCATATCTCCCGGCTTTCAAATTTGGACTTAAAGGCATCGTATAACAATATTTCCATTTGAAAAAAAATGTGAGCCACATGATTCCCCATGATGCTACTAGTGTCTTTGATAAGGTCGAAAAATGAAGCCCTGAAAAAATTACAGTTAAAAGCGATCATTAAGTGCTTTCAAAAAATAAAAATCATTGAGAGACCATTCTAGTTTTCCCCCGAAGACTGCTAAGTTGCAGAATTTTCATAGGCCGAGAATAACTCATGTCAGTGACAATTTTAGTCTGTAGTGTACTTTACAAGTGACAGGAGCTGTCTAAACTTCTGTGTTCTAGGGTGTTTATTTGTCCATTCAAACACTGTCAGATATGTCAGATAGTAAAGTTTGACAATGCTTTCCACAATGTTATAAAGTGTCTTTAACATGGATAACAGATTTGGACGAATTACATGTAAAACTGTCATGTTCTGTGTACTGATATGAAAATCTCTGATCAAAATACCTCCTGGCTCTCAAATCTAGACTAACATGGATCATAAATCGAGATAAAATTTAACCTATTTGGGATTTTGGTAGACGTTCTTGTAATCTCCAATGTAAAAATAGAGGTCAGAGAGATTATGAAATTGCAGGTGATCTATAAAGTATATCCCCCAGTATTAGCTCGAAACAGGAGAAAACATTCCCCTTTTATGATATGAAAACATTTACAACACTACAGACATGGCATACAGCCATACAAGTGTGTACAAACTTGACCATCATGCAGAAATGACTATCTGCTCATTTATTGTATACAACTTGAAATATAAGATTGGTAAGACTCTATTAACACATTACTTTTTACAGAAAATTTCATTTTTGTGGGGTTCAGGGAGTTAACCAGTTGGAGATGGTTTGATTTTGCTATAACATGCCTTTTCCAAAGACCCCAGACTGAGACATCTCGTACTTAGTCTCCAACAGGTTAAATGATATAGAATGAGTACATCAGTAATTAATATTTTTATCACAAAATTTATTGGAAATTCCCCCCGAGATTTTTCATTAATTAATTTAAAAAAACTAAAGACATTCAGAATCTATTATTGCAGGGTTATGACTTTGGGCCATAAAGCTTTCAAATAAAAAAAAATCCCCAAAACTAAACTTGGGCTTTAAGCTACAGACAATTTGCTTGTACCCCTCCCCCCCCCCCCCAAAAAAAAATGAAATTAGTGAGGTAACAGACCTATAAAGTGCCGGGATACAAAAGGATAAACTTAGCAAAAATTAATCCATAACCAACACAGATAAAAATAGTTCACAAAATATTCTCAAACTCTGAAAATAACTATGATCACATTACAGATTAAAATTTCAGATCTGATACCTGACATATGGCTAATGAAACAAGAAACTTACAACAAATGGTGAATATTTCAAAATGTCACGCAACTTTTATTATCAGCACGTTTACATCATGTAAAAAATGAGCTTGAAGAAACAGCTGCTGACTGTGTTAGAGTCCTATTAATAAAAAATTTTTTAGGAAGGGTAAACATTTTTGTGAATTCTCCATCAAGAGTTTTCTTCATTGCCAATTCCCAAAGACAACAACAACAACAAAATGATACACACCTGCCTGAATTTGAACCTCACTGAGTAAATTTATTCATTTTTGTTAAAGTGTTAAAAGTATCAAAGAATACAGTGTACGTACTAAGCATACAATGTACACTGTTGCTTCTTACGTACATTGAAATACTACAATCAGATTTGACCTTCTACAACATTGTTGTTAATGGGGAGGGGGTCAGGTGTTGGGGGGGGGGGGTTCGGAGAGTGGAGATTTAAAATCCATTTTACAGACTAAGAAGCAAAAACACACATAATGAAAGGAAATACAATACAAACTTCTCAGATCTATGTAAACACCAGAATTTTTGAATTCAAACTACATGTCGACTACTAAGATGAGGTGCTAAAAGAATGGTAATACATCACTACTGTGTAGTAATTTTGATATCGATGGACAAATTCAGCATGCAGGCCCATGCTTTCCTATGACACATCCAGCTGAAGATAGACATCATTTCTTGAACACCTGTCCAGCTCAATTACGTGAGCTGTGACGTTGTTTAGATTATGACGACTGATGACAACTGACGACTGACGCGAGTTGTGGAAATTGTTTATGTCCTTGATGGTCTTCCGGAAAAAAAAATAAAGTTTAAGGAAGAGGGGAGGAAGTGATCATAAAGTTCAATTAACCCATTGCTACAGAGATTCTGAAATTTCCATAGATTTAATACATGGTTCATCCGGTTCCAGTAGCCAACACGTTAAGTATCTTATTACCATTGTAACAAAACTCACCATTGCGGGGGGGGGGGGTCGGTCATATATATATATTGAACAATTTTGTCTATGTGTGTGTGTGTGTGTGTGTGTGTGTGTGTGTACAAATAACTATGCAATGTGGGTGTACATGTATCTGATTAATAAAAAACAAAAAAAACAAAAACAAAGGGCCAGCTTTTTAATAGTAGTGTTGGGTTGTTCTTTTTCATTTTTTTTTGGTGGGGGGGGGGGGGCGACTTAATCCCCATGAGCCCTCATATATTTCTTACAATAACACTAACCCTAAACTTGACCCACACTTTTAGCACTATTCCACAATCTACACATATATGAAGGTACATGTACATGTATGTGCCGCAGATCTAATTGATTAACAGTCCAATAGCACCTCCCCCCCCCAACATTTTTGGTCAGAGGAATTTTACATGTACATGTACATTTAACTTTTTGTGAGTAACATGTGTATGTACTATATACTGCAGTAACGCACAACATGAAATGTTGTTCCCCTCCCACCAATTCCCTCCGAATCTGACAGTAGTACAAATCCCCCCCCCCCAAAAAAAAACCTGGCCAAGAAGGCATCCAACTTCAACATCTTCAGCTGACAGGGAAGGCTCATGACAACCTGCATAAAAATCTCAGCAATGTCTTCCTTGACCAAATAATACAGTATTATTGACAAGATTAGAACAATCTCGGTGGAATACAATGGTATAGAACTCGTCTGCATAGGAAAAATATCAGAACTTTCTGAAAATTGAGTGTACAACATGGTAGGATCATTTAAAGGTAAATGACATGATTGCAGGTAGTCCTCAACTTGGGGTGAAAATATTCTACTGTAGAATCAAGTAAACTATGCAAAGGTTCTACAGTGAAAATCTTGTGGTTTGACATTGACTAAAATAACTTTCATCAGTATGCCTTTTGACAGACAAATCTGTTGTGTAGCTGATCCGTTTCTATCTGAGCTTGAGTGAATCAAAATGCTGGTACATGTATGTTCATGTTTGATTCTCCTTAAGTAAAGAAATTCAAGATAGATCCTAGTTCCAGCCAGGAGATACACTCCAGCTGGTGTATCTTTGATATATCTTTCAACCACTTTAGCCCGAGAGGCATTTTTTTAATTCTCCCAATCATGTACCTGCCCTTTAAGACAAATATAGGCTCTGTCATGTTTGACATCATAAAGAAAATGTGCTTAATGTTTTACCTACACCACATGTATACTTCAAAAGCATCTGAGGTTCTCAGGGTATTCTTTTCTTCTACTTAACTATTCACTTTAAAATCAATCTGCAATCTTTCTACTGATCATTATAATAGTTTATTTAAATTTTCTTCACATATAAGTGGACCCACAATTAATTTTTGGTTGTGAATGAGATCACCACATTTTGTATAAAACATCAATCAATAAATGAATAAAAAATAAATGAATAAATAAATAAATAAATAAATGCATAAATACATAAATAAAATAAATAAATAAATAAATAAATAAATAAATAAATAAATAAATAAATAAATAAATAAAAACACACACAAACACAAAAATAAAGAAAGATCAAATTGTCTAGCTTTTTACAATATCATCTTTCGGTCCCAACTAAAGAAGAAATACAATCAGACAGATACAACTAAATACCAGGTAAAAATGAGTTTATAAAAATAAAACAAAAGAATTGTCCTTGACAAGTTTTTAGAGATGTGGTGGTTAATATGTGTAGTCTTGGTAATATTTTGTGGTCGTTATATTTTCGCGATTTCAAGACTACACATCCATGTAAGCAGTAAGCTTTCCCTTCCTGATATGGCTCTATAAAGTAAATGAAAACAATAAATTCTGCAGAAATAACATCTCCTAAATTATCCATCTTGAATCAAAACCACAAATCTGTACTGTATAACATACGGTATATACAATAACATTTCATTAGCATACAGCATGTATCATGCAAAAACCCGTAATTTTGTGATTCATATTATACACTGATTCACAACTGGTAATACTGTATTATTATTAGAAATTTGTACAAACACTAGGGCCATATAAGGGAGCTACGTTTCCCACACTAAATTTAAATTTACTGCAAGGTTAATTATTATAAGTTATACTTAATGCTGAAATATAAATACTGAGATCAATAACATGGCTCCAGCACATATTCATGCTTGTTTTTTTTCACTCTGTATCACAGAAAAAAGTACAGTCAAACCATAGATACTGGTCAAACCTCTTTACTGGCCACCTCTCTATAGCAACCAACCTGCCTAGAGTGGCCACTAAAATGATTCCCTCGGAGATGATTTCTGTTTTTAAAAACCTGTCAATAGCAGCCACCTGTCTCTAAAGACCACATTTTGCATTTCCCCTGGGGGGTGGGGGCAGAGGGAACCACACGACTATACAGCTGCACACACGTGCTACCACAGGTTTTCCAAATCATCCCTAAACAAGTTTTACCTGATGGTGAAATTTATATCCTTCATTTATTTAAGAATTTTTTTTGAAAATTTTATCCCCTAAACAAATATAACCTATAAAACTTATCCCTAAGTAAGGCCTGCCTCCAGTAAATGTCTAAAAAATCAAGGGGGAAAGATACCCTCAATGAAAATTTGAACTCCAAAAACAGAATTCTATTTTCCAAGTTTTGGCGAATTTGACATCCTAAACATGTCACACACATCACACACCTGAAAGGGCAAAAACTATCCTTTTCCCTTTCTTTTTTTTTTTGGTCATGCGTGCGTACAGCAATATACATGTAGGTGAGTGAGCCCCCTGGGCCACTATAGACATTAGTGTTGTTCGACTAAGTCGCGAAAAGTCGTAGTCACGACTGCCTACACGGAGTCGCGACTCCGACTATCGGAACGTAATAGTCGACTTTTTATCACGTGTTTATAAACTGAGTCAAAGATAAAATTGAAACAGAATACCAATCATTTGGTGATGGCAATGATGGCATGGTGTATGTGGTGCTGCTTGATCTTTTGACTCTTAGTCTTTCCCTTTACGTTTTTCATTGTGAATCGGCATAATCTATCATCAACAGAACTGCGCCAAAATGTACTTGGATCAGCACTATAATCGTGCAATGCTATCATACATGTTGCGTATACGTTGCATCACTGCGACTACGCGACTGCGACACCATTACCCCACACCACCAATCTTAAACACTAGACGTTGACCCCGATATCGACCTAAATCACGAGTCGCGACTATTGGTGGGCGACTAGTCGACTCTCTAAAATGGTGAAGTCGTGCAACATTAATAGACATGTTTCACTGTATTTGAATTTTGGCAATGGAACTGTTGGAATCAATTCACATGTATTTTGCCAACTGGGACTGATTTGAGTGAAATGACCATCACTTAATCTCGTGTCTACATCACCTCATTAACAGGTGCTGCCAAACAACAGACCTCCTAATCACAGAAATAGTACCTCATATAAAATATTGACTCACTATACAGTGTGTATCAAAAAAAAGTAGACACTTAGAAAAAAAATTTCTTACACAAAAATTTCATGATCTTGGGATTATTTTTGTACATGAATATTTTACCTTGGATCTAAGCTACCTGATGACACTGTTGGTATTGAAAGTTTTTCACGCATGAGTGAGCACAACCCACTTTTGTCCAACCGGTCAAAAATGCATTTGCTCACAGAATTGTGTTCAATAGTCAATGTTTAGTGCCTCACAGACCGGTGCTGCAGAAGCTCTCAACTGATGTGCACAAGTATTGAATTCTCAGCATGCTCAGAGAAGAGCTAATATCAATTCTGTGACAAGAAAGACAAAAATGAAGCAATGATTCAGATACACCCCACTAAAAAGAAGAAAATGCCATGTTTGCAAGATGAGCTGTGACTTGACCCCAAAAAGGACATTTTCTTCTTTTTTTAGGATAGTTTATCTGAATCATTGCTTCATTTTTGTCTTTCTTGTCACAGAATTGACATTAGCTCTTATCTGAGCATACTGAGGATTCAATACTTGTGCACATCAGTTGAAATCTTCTGCAGCATCGGTCTGCAAGGCATTAAACACTGACTATTAGAACTAAATTCTGTGCGCAAATGCATTTTTGGCCGATTGGACAAAAGTGGGCTGTGCTCACTCATGCGTGAAATACTTTCAATACCAACAGTGTCATCAGATAGCTTAAATCCAAGGCAAATTATTCATGTAAAAAAATAATCTCAAAGTCTCTAAGTGTCTCCTTTTTTTGATACACACTGTACATTGGATATGCTGACATCATAAAAACAGTAAAAAAATTCAATGACCAAACACTCACATGAATCATTTTGCAGTGTAAATTAACATCCTATCAATTACAGTACTATAATACTTAATTCACACTTTGCCAAGTTTGGTTTAAATCTGTAGATGACAATTGTGACCCATCACCATGGTAACCTGATCAAGTCGCACAACCCAAAGGTAAGGAAAGTGCCAAATATCGTAATTCTGATATCAAGTATGAATCATGTGATCGAAGATTCCTCAAAAATCAAAAGTTTTATTAAAAAAACAACAAAAAAAAATCAGAATTCAAAACAATCAATGTGCTATTAAGAAGTGAAAAAAAATCAATGAATGACCATTCCAGGTTTCCCCCTTGGTGATGTCCAGAATTTTTGTCCTCTGTCCTGGGACATGAATTCATGTTTGGATATAATTTATCTACACATTTGGCTAGTAACAGTATTTTTTTTTAACGGGGCTTCTAAAATGTTCACCACATGTACCTCTAAAGGCCCACAGTATATGCAGGGGCAGTATTATTCATAATTAGAAATTTTTCAGTGTTTGCATGTGGGGGAGGGGGGAGGGGTTCTTGGGGTTATTGTTCTTCATACAATGATTTATTTATTTATTTTTTTTTGGGGGGGGGGCAAAAATAAGGGTAAATGACCATCATTTCTCAACTCTATGTCATTTCTTCGACAGGTGTTCTGTAATGAGATACCTCCTAATCACAGAAATAGTTCCTCACATCTAATCCTGACTAACTATTTCTGATGTGCGTGCTGACATCATGATAAAAGCAGTCAATTTAATGACCGAAATCCATGAATCATTGCAAGTGCTCGCATTTTATTACATCCTATCATTATATGTACCTCTTGGCATTACTCTTGTGTGGTTATCAAAATCATTAAGCTTTTAAGGCCCTTAACATACAAAGAGCCAGACATGTTTATTTGTCGTACCAATTAAAATAGAATAATAATATTCACTAAAAATAAAACACACATGTATTTTATACCTCTGTGACATTTCCAACCTGAAAGAACTTTTAAAGGGACCGAAAAGTTGTATATCGTGATGTTTTCGAGGTGGCCCGGGCTCGGGTAATATTCGGGAATGCCCGTATACTTTCGGAAAACGAGCGCGCACGAATTGTGTGCATTTCTCTATGCAGCACGCATTCAACCCCATATCGTGTACTTGTAGTCCTCAAACGGTGTAAATTGTTTTAATTTAACTGACTGAAATGGAAAATTCAATTCAATCTATTCAAGTAAACAAAAGTGTTAATCTAACAAAGTAGTTAACTGCCATGTTTTGCTTTTCAATTTTATGAATCTTTTCACATCACTCAACATAATTCAATAAGGTTTTTTAAAACAAATAATACATTAATCAAAACTGCACACTGCCAGATAGAGGCAACCGACAATCTTGTACTTTGTCTCCAAATGCTCCAGATGGTTTTATTGTTCTCATTTTTCGTTTTTTTTTTTCCTTGAATTAGGTGTATGGGCTCCTATTTAAGTAATAATAAAAGAAGTTGAAAATAAAAGAAAAAAATAAATAAACATAAGGGAAAAATAAGTAAAATAAAAAATTATAAAAAAAGATAATTAAAAAA
>JZLH01S0251570.1:66290-84847 GCA_001188425.1 Eucidaris tribuloides
GCTGAAAATGTCTAAAAGTTTACGCACGACGCACGACGAACGACGCACGACGAACGACGGATGACGGACAAAAAGCGATCGCAATAGCTCACTTGAGCCTTTGGCTCAGGTGAGCTAAAAATGCACCAAAGAGCAACGGTCAGTATGACCGTAGTTCATAGTTGACTCCATGTGAAACTCAATGAAATACATGTATGATTAGGGCTTAACCGATATTGCATTTTCCTCCCCGATCCGATGCCCGATGTTTTCATTTCGGAATCGGCCGATGCACCGATCCGATGTTGTTTCTCATAAAAATGATTGATGAAAGTTAGCACTTAGCAGTTACCAACTTACAACGTTTGATAAATTTTATTCACCCCGCAAGCAGTATATGAATGAGAAATTACCGTTAACAAAAAGAAAAAAAACATTTAGATGATCGTAAAGTCTGTCCCACAACTTCCCTGAAACCCTGGAAGTCACCCGCTGTGTTACTTGAGACCCTGTGAAGTCACCTGTGTGTCTATCCAAATCTAGTTGATATCAACATTCCAATCTTCCAAACAATGAAGTGTCAAAGCCTTTCCCACGAGCAGTCATCTGGGAAAGCATGTGGAAATTCCATTGAGTTTTTTTACCCAATGAGCTTTCATTATTAGCTGGACGTTGACTACGCATGCACCAATCAGATTGCGTGTCTGTGTGGTGTGAGAGAGTGTAGTTTTTACAACATCTCGTTGATTGGCTATTATAGTGAAGAGGGGCGGGGAGTGGGGTGATTACATGTTTGACACTGTTAGCCACGCACGTGCTGCAGGAAAGGTAAACGGACAATCTGGCAATAAACAGTAATTTAGGTGTCAGCGTTGTGTCTAGTAAGTTAGATGGCCAAGTCTGGAAGCAAGCGGGATAAATGCCGGTACGCTTGCAGAGAGGGGAGGGGGGGGGGGGGGGCCTCAATAAATTTCAGAATGGCTTGTGACAGGGTTTATTTTGGTGTGACTGCATGATCTAACAAAGGATGCTGTGGCTTGTATGAGCACTTTGAGCAGTTATGATTGTCTTGACAATTGATTTTACATTCATCAAGCATTTTTTAATGTGAGCTCTGCCCATGGAAGGTTAACTCCATCCCCTCTCCCCGACAAGAGAGTAGGAGTAAATTGGTTTCTCTTTTGTATTAAACTTTAAAATGAAATGCACATTTTAATAACCAAGACTGTAATAACAGACATTTAATTCCATTATTAAAAGAGAAAAACCATTAAAATTTAGTAAACTCCAGCCCTCTAAACCATTTTCCCTCCCCCCACCACCCCGAGAGCCACATCCCGATGCAAACACACACCACTTTCATGATCACAATCGTAACATTTTAGTAAACTAAAATACTATTACTAAACTTAAAATAAAGACATAGATGATGCAGCTAGACGAGAAGGAAATGGGGTAAGTAACACACACACACACACACACACACACACACACACACACACACACACACACACACGAAGAGAAAACAAAAGAGGGAGAGAGAAAAAAAAGGTAGACTGAAATGCAAATACAAATGCCCATTTTCTAAATAATAGAGATAAAATTTGTGAAGAGGGCAGGGAAGATCAGCAAGAGACATTAGCATGATTATTGAACTAGAAATCAGTCAAGTTCTGTAATGAAATGACCAGATTGTCTATAATATAAACTGGCTTCCAGACCATTATCAATATGTCATCAGATAACAGAAACCCTCACTCAGTTCAGGTGCACATGGCAATACAATGTAAGTACAACCACAGTCTGGAATCTAGACTACAAGCCGTGGGAACGCAGGATACCGAAACCAAAATCTACTCAAAACAATTCCTTTGTTCTTTTGTTCTTTGCCGACTGGGTTCTGTCGGAGCCTTGTTTACATTCTGTGGTTAGATCCGCCTCCCCAGTGAAACCAGAAACCTCCCTGATGCACGCACATGCCCAGATCTATATGGGAAGTTGGACACGCCTCCCTATAATCTGATTGGCTCCCCGTGTGACTGTAGCATACTGTATGCATGTACTACTAGCACCGTAGAGATCAGAGCTAATGGCATGCTGTCGGATTTCATTGGCTGGCTTGATACCAGAGGCAAGCCGGAAGTCACTGAAGGGCGGGACTTATTGTTCTCTGTTCCCAGGGTTTAGCTTGTTACTAGGGGAGGTGGTCATAATTATTGCTTGTATGCAGTTAAGTTGCTCAATTCAGAGAACCAATCAGATTCAAGGGAGGCATGTCTAACTGTCAATGTAGGAGAAATAGTGCTGTATTCTCAGCTTGCCTGGAGTGCATGTGGGTCGGGCTGTTATTGACAATGTTGGCTAGATCAGCTGACGCAATCGTTTGGAAATGTTATGTACATGTAAATTGATCTTGGTGGTACAAAAGATACCGACTGGTGGGCCCTTGTTACTCACGATGGCGTGGTTGCATACTTTTTAGGAGTCCTATGAAATCATTCAGGAAGGCACTCCTATGTTTAAAAAGTACTTTCAAACGAAATATTTGTTTGTATGTTATTTTTAATACATCGGGGAAGCATCGGCAGGCTTATCACCTTTTCTCCCGATCCGATGTTTTCCCGATGTTCGGAAATACCGGCCCGATGCAGTTACCGATGTTCATATCGGTTAACCTCTATGTATGATACTATACAGTAACAATAGCAGTATTTATCTTTTAGTCTACACTAATCTACCTGAGACTAATGCATAAAATTTCTCATATTCATGATGCACATGGTACACATTTTCAAATAATTGTAGATACATTTCTACATAATACCTGATGAAAACTCTCATGTACTATAATGGTCTTAAAGTACACTGGTAGAAATTTAATAATTCAATCAGAGTCTAACAGTCACTATAATTCCACTAAAACTGAGTGTCTAGCTCCTCCACTTTACTAACAGTTCTTCACCAGTTGAAGACTAGACACAAGATATCTAGTTGTGCGGTCTATGGGAAATGTGTGTTAAAGTAAAATTAAACCGTCTTCAATGAGTTATAAAGTGGTATGTTCTTCTATGAGTGTATTTGCACAATGATAATTGTTAGGCATGTAAAAGAGACACTCTGCCATTAAAGATTGTGTCAGGGATGTGCAAGTCCATTACTTCCCTTCATTATCAATACCAAACGGTAGTTTAGTACTTAAAAATGGTGTGTTAAAAGTTGGAGATCCATACGTCATGAATTTATTGTTTTATGAGAAAAACTAATATATGTTACCAGAATATTGTTCTTTTCACGAGTTTAAATTTTGCTCAAATTGCGAATCTCGGTTATGTGTACATTCGCATGACCAGCGGAGCACACTGATTGGTTAAATGGCTAACCTCCACGCGACCTTCGGCTAACGGCTGATCGGACAATTTTGAAACGGCCCGTGCACGTTAACGTCACTGTAAATTTTGAGGTTTAAATGTCCAGATTTTCACCAAAACTATGTATTCTACCCAAAGGTTCTATGACAGGTGTTTATTTATACTAATCTTCACATTGTGAACGATTTGAGCTGATTTCATTCAGTTTGTCGTTTTCTGCCGCACAAATCCCGAACTTTGTCTTTAAGTAAAGTGTCTCAAGTTGCACTAGCTGATTCTGTGCAAAGACAACAATGTTATGTGTTAATTGACCTTGATGTATATTGATTGCATTGGATTAATCAACACCATTCAATTCCTGCAGGGTTTCTATGGGACAAGGCATCACATTTAAATTAAACATCCTCTCCAGCTGTTCTGTGAATATAATGAAGTATTTGCCGGTGGATGATTGTAATTAAAAACAAAATCTTCAGTAGTTCTTTTTTTACTACTGAATAGGTAAATACATTAGGTAAATAGGTATGGATGCATAGACCCCGGTTTCACCAAAAGTCAAAAGCGTTAAAGGTATTGGCTAACATTTACCACAGTTAAAAAAATCTGAGCCGCATG
Organism: Eucidaris tribuloides; assembly: GCA_001188425.1. Taxonomy (NCBI): domain Eukaryota; kingdom Metazoa; phylum Echinodermata; class Echinoidea; order Cidaroida; family Cidaridae; genus Eucidaris; species Eucidaris tribuloides. The sequence goes on from JZLH01S0251570.1 coordinate 70,253, forward strand.
ATTCCCCATGCTACCAGTGTCTTTGATGAGGTCTAAAAATGAAGCCCTGGAAAAATTGTATTTCAAAATGATTATTTAGTGCTTTAAAAAAGTGAAAATCGTAAGTTGACCAGATTCACTTGCCCATTTCCTCCCATAGACTTACTGTGTGTACACCTAGCTTAATAAAACTCGCCCCGAGTTTTATTGTTTATTCATGTATAACTTGCCATTGACAGTGTAACTTTCCAAACTTTTGTATTCTAGGGTGTTTATTTGTCCATTTGAACACTACTATGTAGCTCAGATATTAAAGTTTGACAATTTTTTAATTGAAGCTCCACAATGTTAGCCTATCACTTTGAGGTCTCAGAACGGTTCACTGTTGGTGTAACCAAACAACTGACCCAAACGTGGTCCAAAAGCGTTCCCAAAGCATTTCTGTTAGGCCACCTCCAGAGGTGGTCTGAGACCATTCTCAGACTGTTTCGAATGCAGTGTAACCACAGGTCTGAGAACGGGTCTCAGACCTCCTTTGGAGGTAGTCCTGGGCCAGTCTTGGACTGGCCTGTATCCAGTATAGATGGACAGGCCTATTTACCAACCACATGTTAATGTGATGCCACGTTACGTGACAATGCAATGCTTGCGATGTAGAGTACAGTGCAAGCAGCCAAGTGTCCTATGAAAAACTTTCGTTAGAATGTTGGTTCCCAAAGTAAGAGAAAAAAAATCGAACATCATTACTGATTAAAACATTCCACAGGTTGCACAGCTGATTAATTCAATATCATTCTTCACTAAATCTTTAACAAGTAATTAAGGAACACACCCACGACTAAATTCCTACTTCACCCCGGGCAACTGGCGGACACACCTACCTCGTCCGAAAACGCAGCGTCAAAATGGTATGGGTGCCCGGCGTGAGGTCGCGATCGATGGAAATAAAGGAGGAGCTCGTCCGTAGCGTGACCACGGTGGGCGGGGCACAGAAATCGGAAGGGCACACGTCCTTGACCCCCAGCAGGCTAGAGGCGGAGGTGAAGTTCAGCGTGTTGGAGCTGGTTCTGATGTAGCTGATGCAAGTCACCAGGTAACCGTTCAGTCTTTCTGTATTGACCTGGAAGAAAATGAATCATGTGAAATCAAAATCATTTATATAATTTATACAACATCCAAGTAGATCCTTTTCATTTGATTGGAGGATTGATTATTGGTCACATGATATTCAATAAATACTCCATTCAGTGCAGCGTAATATTTGATTCCATAAATACTCCATTCAGTGCAGCGTAATATTTGATTCCATTTTGATGTATGTTGGTTCCATTGTGTTGTGTTGCAATGTGCAGCGTGCGCAGTGTGCGCTACACAAGTAGTAGGCCTACGTACCACTGAACTCTATTGTTACAATACCCTAACTCCTGCAGGCTTTGGCATGATCTAAGCTGCAGCGCAGCACCTCCAATCCCCGGGCTCCAATCAAATGACAAAGATCTACTTGGCTCAGGTATAAAACAAAATAATGAATGTTTTTTCATTTGTTCAGTGGAACGAATATTTTTATTCGTTGAAAGATTAAAACTTCCATTCAACTCGGCTTCACCTCGTCGAATGGAACCTTTAAAAAATCTTTCAACTCATGAAAATATTTGTATCATTGAACTCATAAACATTCATTATTTGTATAATAAATTATTCACTAGCAATGAAAAATATGTATTCATTCATTTATAAGGTACATTGTACGGAAGCTTCAAGCATTTCAAGCATAATTTCACCATTTAAGTTTAGAATTATGCCACCGCACACAAATGTCTGGAGGAGGCATTAAGTGTTGCCCCTGTCTGTCTGTCCTTCTATTTTTGTCCTTTTTTTGGGGGGGGGTATGTAGTGGTAGAAACTGAATCATGACATTATTTATGAACACTACTGTGCTATTCAATGCCTAAATATGCAAATTTGTCATGATTTTCATTTGAAAACCAGTTTTATAGCATTATCATTTTTTTTATAATACACAAGTCTGTGCGAGTGACTTAAATCAGTGATTTGATTTAAATCATGATTTTAATGATTTTAATCGTGCCGACCCTGCTCCTCACCCCCAATAAGAAGGGGGGCTGAAACCTGTCTGTATTATGTATATGCTTGTTAGAGAATTGTCATTGCATACTTGACATTCCTGAGCCAATGCAACAAGCTTGCCCTTTCTCAACTGGTTTGAATTTTTGCCAGAGTTTTTGACGACAGCCGGACTGACATTTTGAAACAACTGTACGCTACCCCGGCCTATACAATGAGGATGTTATTGTACGGAGGATCGAACAACTAAAAGTAAAAATCTGAACCCAAACCAGTAGATTACACTATAAGGCATCGTGGGCTTCCTACGGAAAGAACTTCCCCCTCCCCCCCAAAGGAAATTGCAATTTTCCTTCACCGCAAAGATCACAAAAGAAAAAGTATATATAAGGCAAAACCTAGCAAAAATCTGGGTACGTAGACCCTCAAACTGCTTACGGTAATGTTATTGAGAGTTATAAAGACATAAAGAATTGTTTTGCTTGTTTGATTTTGTTATTTCTTGAAAAAAAAAAATCTTGTGACCATTTCCACAAGTTCATAAGTGTCTGGGGACTCTGACAAATGGGTATTTTGGAAATTACAGATGCGTTGTTTTGTAAATATTGGTTTGAAAAACTAGGGTAAAGCAAATAATGTTGCATATTTGTCTCCTATAACACAGGGCCTATATTAGTCTCCAGCACAGATTGTTCAGACCCTGATCTGTGCACCACGACTGACAAGCCACGGCTTGTGTCTGCAAGCATGCTCTACATGGCAGCATGAGTTGTTAACATCATCTAGTGGGATCATGTAGGGCTGGCCGATGTTTGGATAATATCGAAATTAGTCGATGTTGAAAAAATATTGAATATACGATAACGATCTCATGATTATTCCAAAATATTGCCAGAGGCATGACATGGCACAAAATACTGTCGATTATGAAAACCTAATGGGGTAAATTCATGCACTGCAGTGGGAGGGACCAAGAACTCCCCATAGCTAAGAATACTCTGCACACGAGAGATAAAAACAGGGAGGTAGGAGTAATATGAGAGACCTCCATGCTGTTCAGCTATTAAACTTGTGGTAGTGCAAGAGCAGTGGTGCATTTAGTATTTTGTCAACAAATCTGTCAACACACTGCCGACCCAAATGCCATTTATAAACAGTCAGCACCACAAATCTCCAGATCTATTTACAAGAGGGTCTACAGAACATTGCAACATTGCTTTGACCACATTTCGATAACAGCCCTATAAGAGTGCACTGTCAATTTAAGCCTACAACAGATTTATCTTGTTCATCACAAATCTGTTTTTCAACTCAGGCAATAAATCGTGTTATCGATGATGTTTTTTCCACGATAATCGAATGAGGTTTAGATCAAATTTCGCCACCACTAGTGGGATGGGCCCTATCCTCTACGACAGTGGGAGGTACGGCTGCTGATTAACTGTCAGACTTGATTACACTTGATTCTGTTCATCGTGACCTGAAGACTTGCCAGTCGGAAATTAACACTGTGCGCTTCTTTGGTCCACTCTCCACAGACGTCAAATGTGTCTTTGGCTGAATGTGGCAGGCATTTGCAAGACCCTTTTTACATCTTCGCAACGAATTGAAATGAATCTAAATTGAAGTATTGTAACTGAGAGAACATGTTCAGGTTTTTTTTTTTTCGGGAGGGGGGGGGGTGGTAAAATGATACTACAGAACACTCATATAACACAATTTTATCAACAAATTCTTGTGATCACAAAAGTGAAATTATTTTATAGTTTATTGTTTTTAACCCTGACATAACAAAATTTTGATATAACAAAGGACAAAGTAATTGTCCAGGTGCCAAGGAGATTGTTACAGTGAGAGTCCACTGTATAATGAAATCTTTTTTTTTTGTAGTCTATTGTTCAGGTAATTCAAGGTGCAAAATACATCATAAGAATCTTAAAGCTCAAGTTTAGTTTTGGTGATTTTTTTTTATTTGAAAGCTCTATGCCCAAAGGTCATATCACACAAATGACGGATTCTGAATGTCTTTTGTTATTATTTTGTATTTTAAAGGCACTGTATAACAATGTTTCCAGTTTAAAAAATCTGAGCTACATGATTCCCTATGCTACTAGTGTATTTGATACAGTCTAAAAATGAAGCCCTGGAAAATTGCTAGTTTGTAAAACAATCATTAAGTGCTTTAAAAAGTGAAAATCATTGAGAGACCATTCCAGCTTTTCTCCATAGACTGCTGTGTTGCAGAATTTCCTATCGCCCGATATAAAATTAATGTGCCAATTTGTATCTGCACATATTGTACTAGTGACAGCATAACTGTCCAAACTTTTGTGTTCTAGGGTGTTTATTTGTCCATTCAAACACTGTCAGATATGTCAGATAGCAAAGTTCGACAATTTTTTTAAACAGGTCTTCCACAGTGTTATATAGTGTCTTTAATGAAAAAAATAGGGGGGGGGGTACGGGCCAAAATTTTCGACTATATTGTACACAATAGCATCCAAAGGGTTAATAAGGTGTTAAGGTTATCTGACCTATACCTCAGCAGGAAGATCAGACTCTGATCTTTCTGCTGAGGTATAATTCAGATAACCTTAACACCTTATTACCCCTTTGGATCTGATCTTTCTGCTGAGGTATAATTCAGATAACCTTAACACCTTCTTAACCCTTTGGATGCTATAATGTAAAATATAGTCGAAAATCTTGGGGTCCCCTCTTCCCACCCAAGATTTTTCATTAATTAATATAATAAAAACGCTAGACATTCAGAATCTGTTATTGGTGTGATATGACCTTTAGGCAAAAAGCTTTCAAACAAACAAACAAAATCACCAAAACTAAACTTGTGCTTTAAAATAAAGTGATACATTATCAGTATCAAGATTGAACTGCACGTAATATATCTGAGACAAAATATATTTGTATGGCCCTTATATACATGTAATACCAAACTTTGATGATTACAATCACGTGAGAACAACCAATATCTCAAAGTCCGCTGATGGATCAATTCTGCTGATCTTTTGAGCGAATCACAAGAGGGACATCCGCGACACGGACGGCTGCATCTGTAGCCATAATGCCATCCGAGATCCGTGACAATAGCCGAAACCTAAATCTTGGCATTGCTCGGGAAATGAGCGGAGACAGCACCAGGATATTATCCGAAATGATGTATAATGAGTGTGTTTCCTGATGTATCACTTTGCAGCACGCTTTGGTAGCTAATAATATATGCAACGTAAACACATTTTTTTTTTTAGCCAAAAAATGTGTTGGGCACCTAGCGACCATTTCTGTATGTCTGGGGTCAGTGGCAAATGCATACCAAAGGAGGGAGGGAGTGTTTTGGGTGTTCCAACATTTTCCGTTTTGAAAACTGCAAAACACCCATCTTTTGCACAGAAGCCCCCCATTTGAAAAGAGATAATTAGTTATACCAATAAAAGCATGCTAGTTAACTTGGATGACCCTTTGTTTTCTTGATTGCAGCTTTATTTTGGACCCTGAAACAGAGCTGATGACCTTTAATTTTTTTTGCTTTCCTGCTTCGTTTTGGATCACGGGACCATCAGACCTGATAACCCGTTTTTTTTGGGGGGGGGGGGGGCTTGTTGCATTGATTGGAACACATGGGATGCCTATGGTCAGCGGAACACATTTAGATTGTTTTTAACAATATTTATTTTTTATTACAATGGCCCGATACAGGGTTGATGTTCGTGCTGCAAAAAATCAGCGAAATAAACATGGGTCCAGGTCAGTCTGGAATCTGGTAGTGCAATTGAAAAGCAGAATAAAGTCTGGCTACACTGGAATATTATCAAATACAAGTCAAATTTCAGTACATTATAAAATTTATCAATAGACAACAAAACAGTTAGATCGAAAAAAAGTAATAAAGAGAACCGTAAAAGACGAAAATGCAGAGAAATGCAAAATAAGTAATGGAGAGAAACAAAACAAAATGTTTTGAAATTTGTCTTTAATCAAAATGTGTGCTGTTTAGTGTTATGAATTTCTAATGTCTTCATTACTTGTTCACAGAATAAAAAATTAATCGAGACAAGGTTTACTGTAAACCTTTTATATCTCATCACGTCTTGATGGTCTTGTTGCTAATTTAAATTTATGCTTAGACTGAATGATTAAAAAGCTTTTCTTCTTTTAAAGTGGGAACATACATGTACATGTATTGCTACAAAAGAAACCTCATTATAAATTAAATTAGACAGCCCTACCCACACATTGATCTGGCAAAAGAGTTGTACCTAATTATTCTACGCATGACGAATAGTGAGTCAAGCCTAATCTTTCATTAGTTTAGAGATGGGAATAAAGATATTAAATACATGTGTCATACCTATACATCTTCAATCATCCAAAACTGTCAAGTATAATAATTGAAGCAATATTTCACTATGTAAAAAAGACACACACAAAAAGAAAAAAATGCATCAATGATGAAATTGACCAACATAGGGTACATACTTTGTTGTTGTTTGTATTCTTTGTTGTTTTTATATAATATGTTTTGAAAAAAAATACAACTTACACATCTAAACCACACTTGGCATTTGATATGATACATCTGTAAGAACTCACAAACACCAACAGTTACAACATGTTACATATCTTACAACACCTTGGGAGTGATGTGCTTGTAAAGAAGCCCAGTACTACTGACATCCAAAAACAATTTTCATCATCTGTAATAGGCAAAGTCTGTACTCTATCAGACAGAGACGTCTAGCTGGTTATATTACCTTTAACAGTTTGATCAGAAGGGTTAGCATATTTTCTGGGCTTCTGTGGAAGCCAGTCATCGCTGAAAGTGTGATATACCAGGCTTCTGTACAAGCCCGTCTTTGCCAAGGAGTTAAAAGTCATTTTAATTAAATTTTCTGCTTAATTAAACTGCAAATTACCTGTGGCATATTTTTTTCTTAAATATATGCACCGAACTGCAAGTCATGTTCAGAGGTCTTGTGACACGAACAGGCCACGTTCTACCCCTGCAGGCAATTGTGCGGTTCTCACTCGGTAAATTGTTCAGTTTACAGAATTCAGCTGTTTGTAGTTCTTTGCAAGTGACAAATACATCCTACGAGAGAAACACTCCTCTTTGCGCGAAATGCAAAACAGGTCAAGGATTGATACAGATAATATGGAACTGATTATCCTCATCACATTGACAGCTATGTTCACACTGATTTTACTTTATCTTTACCCTCTCATTACATGTGAACGATCTTGTGGTTACTAAAGAGAAGAAACTCTCTCATCCGTTGTAACATGCCGTGTGAACAGAACCATTCACAATGATATGCATGACTGATATCTTTACACAATCGTTACATGCTGATTTACCCTCAAAAGGAATTTCCTCTCATCAACTGTAACATGCCGTGTGAACAGAGCAATTCACAATGATATGAATGACTGAATCTTTACACCATCGTTCCATGCTGATTTACCCCCAAAAGGACTGACTCACACCTCCCGTGTTTCCCTTTCCATAAATACATTTGACTTCATAGAATAATGTAAAAGAGTAACTCCCATCGGACAGAATATGGCTATAATGCTATCATGCCAGTGAACTGATTCAATGCGTATCACTGGAACCAACATGCCCCAAATAAGTGGTGTCAAATTTAAAGGCAAGGTTCACCCTGACGTCAAGTTGGTTTTAATAAAAGCAGAAAAATGAGAGAAACACATAATGAAGGTTTGACAAAAATCCATAAAAGAATAACAGAGTTATGGAATTTTTCAGTTTTAAATTTGTGACGTCACATGCGAGCAGCTCCCCATATGTCATGTGATATAAATTCCATAAAGTGCCGTTTTTCAGAAATTTGAAAATGATTTTACCTGTGCATTCAATATATTATCATAAACTTTATTCCATGCAGGCTTCTATGAAAAAAGCCCATTCAATTATCATGAACCATTAAAAAAATGATAATTAAATTTATATTACATGACATATGGGGAGCTGCTTGCATATGACTTCACAAAAGTGAAACTTTGGAACGTCATAATTCTGTTATTCTTTGGTGGATTTTCGCCAAACTTTCATTAATATGTTTCTCTCATTGTTCTGCTTTTAGTAAAACCAACTTGCTGTCAGGGTGAACCTCGCCTTTAAACAAATACATTGAGAAACTTTTGGAGAGTAGTGTCAAGCTGTAAGTATTGAAAAAGTGTTGAATAAAACAGTTGCATATAAAAGTATGCCCTCCTATCTAAAATTGAAAATTTTGTTCAAATATTGCTATGATATCTAAAGTTAGAATGAATTTAGTAAAATAATATATTTTGAAGCAATAGATACCCACAAATACACAGAAAATGTGCCAATGTTTCCTATTTCACAGAAAAATCTGTGATAAAATTTCAAATTTGTAGGAAATGCCCAATGTAAACCTACTAATTTTATGAGTGATATAGCAAATGACAGCTATGGATTTTTAAGTCTCTCATTTTTCTTCGCAATACCGGGCGAGCTGGCTCAGTGGTAGAGTGTCCGCTTCTGGTCCAGAAGATTGTGGGTTCTGGCTAGTGGTCAGGTCATACCAAAGACCATTATAAAAATGGTACCCACTGCCTCTATCCTGGTGCTCAGATGTACTGTAGGGAGTTAAATACATGGGACACCCAGAGGACTACCCCCCCCCCCAACTGTAGTCAAACTGTCTTGTGCAGCCATGTTGCCTAGGGTTTAATACTGAAACGGAAGTAGGCGCCGCCCGTTGTTCCGCTATAGGAGAGGGAAAGTTTCAACTTTTAACTGTGACTACTTGCACATTGTACATGTACAATGTAGTGTACAACTAGGCCTAAATCGTTTAGCAAATTACATACTTAACGAAAGACATGTCACAACTCACAAGTAATAAACTGTGATGTACAAAATATAATTTTCAGTGATTTCTCAGGAGGTATAATTGATGATAAGTTCTTAATCACTTGTCCAGTCAATTCAGGAACCAGAACATATGTGAGTTATAAACAGGGAGCATCCTCTACTCTCTTGTGAGTTGTTTCTAACACTTGTCACTTCTGAATCCAGCCCTCTGCTGACAAGCTCTTAACCGTTGAAGACTAGACACGAGATATCTCGTCTCAAAGTCTATGGGAAATATGTGTTTAAGCAAAATCAAACCGTCTTCAACAGGTTAAGGCGCTGTCACACCTAACCGATATGGCTCGCCGAAGCAATACTGAAGCGCAAAATCAGCAACAGTGAGAAAAGCGGCCAAACTCCGTCTAGAAAGTACTAATAGCTGTCACATCTAGCCGATGTGGCTCGCCGAAGCAATACCGAAGCAAAAATTGGATTTTCTGAGATCGGTACCAGTTTGGCAGCACAACGGTATCACATCGGAAAGAATAGTAGTAGAATGTCAGAACATCGGCAGGACTATGGTATCACATCTCTACCAGATATGGTAAACACTGAAGAGCCACCGATCCATTTGCTTGGCAAATCTGGTAACTTGCTTTATGCGCCAGAAATTCACATCATTCAAGGTCTGAATAGCAGACTAGAAAGTCAGGAGGAAGCTCAGGAGTAATGTAGGGATAGGGATAGTCTGGCTTCCAGACGTTTAGATTAACTCATCCTATACTGATTATAAAACTATTCCCCTCAGTGAACTGCTTCGACTCAGACCCGCACTGCTACTCGGGAGAAAAAATTGCAGGGTTTGGAACCAAGACTAAGTTAGGGAAAGTCCATAGAGGGGTGAGGGGAGTTCATACTCAGAGGAGCCAGCTGAGTTAGTTAAATTAGATTTGGGTCAAGGACATGAGGAGAGTGGGTTTAAGTGATGAAGTGCAACTATATGACTTAGGGGGATACAATTTTGCACATGCATGTACATGTAGATATCTGACAGAGGTAGTTGCACGCTGGCTGACAGGGTTTTAGGAATTTTGAAATCATGGAGACACCAAGTGGATTTCTGTGGTAAATCTTATAAGGCAAGAGGCCTTGACATAATTTTTGGTGATTTAAGAATCTACAGAATTACAAGCATATTGTGAGAGGAACAAGGTTGAGCTACATAGGATGACGGACGAGAAGGGGATATTACAGTAAGCCAGCAAATAAGCTGACTAAAAAAACAAGAAAGTTATGCAATGTGTAATGGGTAATTCTGTGAAAATGTCTACCATAAGCCAAAGTTAAAAAAATAATTTCATAATCTGCTTTTTAATGTTATTAACAAACTGTTTCTGCTACTTTATTGGTCTACATTCAGATTTTATTTTTAATTTTTTTGTGAATTTTTTCACCAAAGTTGACTAAAAATGAAGTAAAACACAGAATTTATAGATTTTTGTTATCATTCACTGATAATCATTATTTCCCTCAAAATGAAGCTCTACTCATTGTATCACATCCCATGCTTGTGATATAGATTTTGTTGGAGTGTCGTTGTAATATGCACTGCTATCACAAACTTGAAATCAGTATAACCCTATTCCAAAGATCCACAATAGCTGGAAACTCACAAATTAAATGTTCCCTCTGTTCACTTTTCACGTTTCCTGTTATGAACTGACTTCTAATTTGTTGTAACACTATATGTTCCTCTCCATGGACTGCTATCAAAACTTGTTCTCCGGGATAAGTATAATACTTAAGCCCACTTAAGCTCTAAATCGATGGCCATATGCAAGTATGGGAGTTATGGGGCGGGATAGAAATCTGTGATGAAAACAATTTTGTAGTATATCAAGCAGTGATAAGGGTTGAAAAGGGTTTAACATTTTTATACAATAGAGCCCTAGCACACCAATGAAGACATAATGATTAATAATATTACATCATCATCATCATCATCATCATCATCATGATCATCACCATCATGATCAACATCATCACTGACGTCATCATGATATGATTATTAAATCAGCAGCAGCAGCATCATCACCATTATTATTATCATCATCATCATCATCATCATCATCATCATCATCATCATCATCATTATCATCATCACCATTATTATTATTATTATTTATTTTTTTTATTATTATTATCATCATTTTTATTATTATTATCATTATTATTAGTAGTAGTAGTAGTAACTATTATCATTATTAGCATTTTTTTATTATAATTATTTCTATCATCCTCATTATTAATGTTATTATCGCTATCATATCATTGTGTAAGACATTATTAACATATGTGTACATCTAGTGATATAACAATGACTTGATTACTATCTAAACTTTATGAATCAGTAGCTAGAACAAACTTGAAATTCTCCACGGCAAACAATGAACACTACCCACGTGCTTATAATGCACAACCTCAGTCCGTAAGCGGCATGTGCGACCAATTTAAAGCAACACCACAATCCCTGTCATTCACGCGGAATTTATTTGTCCCATAACGCAGAGGAAGGAAGTTAATTATTTCAAACAGAGGACGGGTAATCTGTTGACGCTTGAACAGATGTAAATAGTAACTTCCACTTTACGTACGTCACAATTATTGTTAGAACTATCCAGTTACGGGAACTGTGGAACACTTGCACGTTGTACTTCTACGGCAAAAAATTCAACATACCTGTAGCTCAACAAAAGGCCCCTGCAACCCCAATGCATGCTGACTTCTGTTGATACATTTTGGTCTGTACATCACCCAATCCCTAATCATCTCATGAAAATATGCATGATATATTTTCAAACATTTCTTTAGACATTTTTCTGAACAATGCCAAGCCCCACATCTTAACCTGTTGGAGACTAAAGTACGAGTTAACTCATGTTAGGGTCTATGGAAAATGCATGTTATAGTGAAATCAAATCGTCTCCAATGGGTTAAAGAAGAAAGTTACGCAATGCATAATACATGTATATATATATATATGTCTCATGGTTTTAGACAAAATACATTTCCAAATTATGCCAATTCATACTTTCAGGCATTTTGTGGTAATTTTTCATTGATTTTGAAAAAAAAAATTGCATAAATTAGCGGAATTAATGAATTGCAAAATTCTGGGTAATGTTTGGACGCCCTAACCTGGCTTTATCAGTCTGAGCAATAAGAATCAAGGGCTACCGAAAATAAAGGAGAAGTGGGTTTTTTTGTCACTTTTCATTGATTGGAATAAATTTGCATAAATTACCATAATTAATCATTTTAAACGTTCTGTGTAGAAGTTTTGAAGCCCTTACCAAGTCCTTTCAGATAAAACAAACCGTATCAAAATCTGCCTACAGAAATAAAGAAAAGTAGCATATTTAGTAACTTTCAATAAGTTTGCATAAATTAGCATAATTAATGAACATCCAAATAATGAGAACAAGGTGATTACCAACTCGATCATTTTTTCTTTGCACCAAAGATCAATCCCCCTTTAAAAAAATTGTGGGTACACCTATGATCACAATGCCTGCAACTAATCAATGCCTCATTGTAATGTGGTAATGTATGACAGACCTTAATGACATCATGTGCAGGTATGCTATGTGTCTCATGTGGAAACATATCATTAATTCCTGTCTGGGGCTCCACCTTCTTTGAAAATCTTTTTTAATCTCTTCAATTAAAAGTGAATTATTGAAAAATGAGAATTTGTCACTTATGCAACAACCATCATTTCCATTGAATAGAAATTACCACAATATGCAAACTGCACTACAAAGTAGATTTGTAATCATTTATATGAATCAATTTTTTTTTCAATTTCACAATGAAGTCATTCCAAACTGATGATGTTCAAAACAGAAATGTTCTTACCAGAAAGATGCAAGCTATTTTTGATGTTGAATGAGTAATATGTTCATGGGTTGATACCGTTAAATAAGATGTCCAGAGCTTAGATGTCATCGGTCTAAAGAACAAACAATTGCGCATGTGCACATCATGCAAGTTGCAGTGTCACAGTTTAAATCGCATTTCTTGTGATTTTCATGGGAAGAGAACACAGATACGGAAAAATATGGGATCAATCGTTGAAATCGGTAAGTGACACAGTTGTTATACTTTTACTTTATTTGATTTTGAGTGTAAAATTAGGGGTCCACTTCACAGCACATACCATACACCCAATGTAGACAATATACAGATTATCCCCCTCCACCCCAGGGAAGGGGAGGGAAGGGGGAGGGGTGGGGTGTTGGACAAATCAGTGCAAGGCTGACAAAAAATTAATGACCACCTGTAAGGACATACAGTGGTACATGTGACTAACAAGTTAGGACATTATAGGTCTCCCATCACTCAGTTCTTTCCCTTCACCCTTGGCCAAAACAGCTTGGGCTTTTACTGATCACAGCTCTAGTCATCCATTAATCAACATCATTCAATGATCGTGATAAGTAAGTTTTTAAGCAATTTGTTTCATATGTAAGCAAGTAATTCAGCCTGACTGGTAGCAAAACCTTTCTGCTTGTGGGCATTTGCTTATTTATGCGCACTTGGATTTCAGTGCAGGCAAAAGAGTATGCCAACAGATATAAGCAATTGTTTGAGCTTGACTTTTCTTGACAACCAATTGCTTGTGCTTGAAGCGAATCCTAACAAGCATTTGCTACTTTTTATGCATAGCATGTATGGTCCACTATTTGATGTTGAATTTGCAGAAATGGGATTATATATACAGAATTCAGTGCAAACAATGAGCGCAAGGGCTAAGAACACACTCTCTATAGAAGAACTGCAGTGAGTAAGCAGTAGGTACACAAAACGTCTTTGGAGGAACATGCTGGAATTCTTAATTGGCAAATATAAAAGAAATATATAAGCCTCAATTGTCAAACTGTAAAACCGTGACTGCAACAAATATCGATTTGAGTTTGTGCCAAACTAGTCATCTGGTATTCAGATAAGAACAGGTGTACATTTCTCTACAGGGCTGCGATGAATAAACTGCAGTTGTTGTACTGCGTATTAACCCGTTGAAAACTAGACACAAGATATCTCTTTGCGAGGTCTACGGGAAATACGTGTTAAAGCAAAATCAAACTGTCTTCAATAGGTTAAAGTCGGAAAGTCTTAGAGGGTAGCAATGAAAGTCTTCTTATCGTATATATACTGATAATAATCGCCAATATTAGATACAATATATCAACATCCTGGACTTTTTGCCAACTTGCTAACTTCCGGGCCGACTCGGAACGAAAGCAGCAAAATAGATTTAAGACAGCCAATCTGTATCTTAGTTCCATTGCCTGTTTTTTTTCTCCTTTTTTTCTTTCTTTTTGTGTGGTTGAACTAGCTCTGCCATTTCATGAGAAAGAATACATCCCAACAAACATGAGTAAACTCTGACTTTATCCAAGTGTACAAAATAAGATAAACCAATGTGACTTCAAATTCATTTTTTAATGAGGCCTGACTGTACTAGGAAAAAAATCCTTACCCTCAAGTCATTTATATTGCTGTAACCACCGATGAACAGCTCCCCCAACAGGTGGTCCATGTCCAGGGCACTTTGTGACTCGGGCGTCAGGTAGTTCACGGGGGCAGGCACGTTGTTGATGGTGGCGAACTTC
>JZLH01S0251581.1:6693-20139 GCA_001188425.1 Eucidaris tribuloides
AAACACAAGTTACAATATATACTAATCATAATGCACATAAATGTATTTGTATAAATATCAATATGTAATTGCTTTTACGTCATATTTTAAATTTTATTAAATCAACAATGTAAATATGAATATAGCATCATTATAAACGAAAACAAATCAATTACAGAAACAAAGCTTAACCTCGTGTCAAAATTTGAAAGAAATTGGAAATATAGGACCCTTCAGGAAGTACAGACGTGTTTGTTTAATTGAATGAAAGCATTAACCCTAAGAATTAAAATAAAATAGTTTTGAGGCCCAGTTGAGATGCACGCCATCTAAGATATAGCTGGGTGTTATATGATGGACCGTACATCAGAGAGAAACTATGGGACAATCGCCAATTTTCTGGGAGATATTTAAAAAGGTTTCTCACAAGAAATTTAGCACCCATAAAATCACACGAATCTCACTAGTGACTGTATCCCCGTGGAATCGTACTTCAATGAATTGTATACCGAATACCCATTTATTATCATAATCCAAATATTTTCCACACATTCTTTATTAGGAGATAGCAGATAGGAGATCGAGTTGTTAACGATAATAATTCTGTTATACAAATTCAAACTTATCTTCAACTATATAGTTTGCAACTATTCTACATTTAATTATTTCTTTATTCATCAATTACACATTTAAAAATGTGAATTCTGACTTATTGCATGTAGCTTTGCTATGTGTTAATTGTTGTTTTTAGTAATCACCATTATTGTTTGAGTCCGGTCCGAAAAAAAACTAAACAATTTGAATAGGAATCGATTTAAATGGGGGACTTGCGAGATTTCTATTCAAAATCTGATCAAATACTGAATAGATTCTATTCAAATATAAGTATGTTCGCAAAATATGAAAAGAATTCATTCAAGTTTTGATCAGATTTTGAGTAGAAATCTCATAAGTCACTATTTGAAACGAATTACGATTCCTATATTAGTTTGTTTTTAGAGTGGTATAGACTCGGACCCTGTGTTGGCGTCGATTAAAAAAAAGCAAGGTTTTGTATTATTATTATTCTTATTATTATGATTATAACTTGTATTATTATTATTATTATATTAAATTATCATCATTTGTTTTTACTGCGCGACTCGCACTCAAGAATATCTAATACCAAAAATGATCATCAAAAGTTATATCTTCAAGTATCTCACTAAATCTTGTAACTGTTGTTTTTCTTCTTGTTCGTCTCGCTCTTTTTTTATATTATCATTGTTGTTATTTCATTCCGTGTATGATTATCTGATTTATTCATGATTTGCTCGTAATATTGTATTACAATCACTTGAAAAATCATTAATACATCTGTATAATTATCTTCGTATCAGAGTTTTTCAAACATTTGTCTACCGTTGTACCATTTATGATGCTTTTTGGGGTTAAATCATTACAAGTACTATTTCACGTTTATAAGTTATGAGCTGAAGAATCAGGCTCGACTAGCACTTGTCTACCCTCTGGTCTCCTTCTTCACAAACAATAGCCCTGATTTCTTTGCTTAACTATTGTAAATACTGTATTTCTTATTATAATTTTTGTTAAGCTCATTTTTTAGGCTAAAAAAAAATGTTATGTTGCCCTCCAGACGACCCGACCGCTAAATGCGAAAATCAGGCGCGCGATTGGTTTTTTATTTTTTAAATGCAGACCCAATATAAAATTAACCTTTTGGGATGAGACATTTACACGAAATTCCTATTCAATGACTCAAACAGCACTTTTATATGACCATTTTGGCCCAATTTAAAAGACCATAAAAGAAATCGGCGGAACTCCAACTCTTGCACAAGTTCGTCCTACATATGACTAGGTGTTAAAAATAAATATTTGTTAATTTTCGAAAATTTAACTAACACAAAAACTGCTAAACAGATTACACTGGCATTGAGAGTATAGTACAGCGAATAGGAAACATTTTTGTTGATGTGGTTTGATATAATATCAATAATCAGTTTAATGTTAATTCATGCCTTGTTTAAAAAAGTTAGATTCAGATTTTGCTCCAATATCCAACCCTGCTCCAATTGAACTGAACAGAAATCAAATGTGCTGTGTGAGAGTGTTGTTTCGTCCCACACAATAAACAAATGCACGTAGGAACATTGGTATGCCGATCTCTCACTACAAGCACGGTAGATAAATGCCTTTATTAATATTCCAGTAAGTAGCCGCTAGACTTATCACTATCCATAGCCATTGTCTAATGCTATTGTGGGGGAATAGACACACACCCTCACACACCATTCGATTTCTGTCGTTTTCATTTTGTACAGGGGATTGGATATTGAGAAAAATTCTGAACCTTAACTTTAAAAAAAAGGCATGAATTACATTAAACTGATTATTGATATCGTCTTCAAACCACCTAAAACAAAAATTTTCACTATTATGCTGTAACTATACTCAATGCCAGTATTATCTGTTGTGCAGTTTTTGTGTTATTAATTTTCAAAATTAGCAAATATTATTTTTAACACCTAGTAATTGCACAATACACTATACGTACATGTGTATTGGTTACATCCGGGTTTTGCTGTGGTAAAATAAATAAATAAATAAAAATCGACCGACCTGCCCAATTTTCAAAATTTCCCTCTGGAGGGCAACATAACATTTTTTTTTTTTTTGGGGGGGGGGGCCTTATAGGTACATGCATGCAGGTCACATCCTATATATTCCCATATTACCTTAGATAATAATGTCAGTAGTTAAATCTGTAAATTTTATACTGGAATTATTATTCTCTGATGTGATATATTGTTATTGTTATTGTTATTGTTGTTAAACACTGTCATTGTTTTTAAAAATATAAACTCAAACTCAAACGGCTCTGACCTTTTTGAGCTGTTCTGGCGGTCAACTTGGTTCTCCGCCCTGATCGTCTAGCTACGGGTGGTGGCGTGTTGTGTCCCCTTGGCGACCGGCGGAGTACCATCACCGGTTCGCTCACCACGTGAGCCGCTAGCTGATCTTCCTCATTTGCTTCATGACTCCACTTGTTTACGGCTGAATATGAGACTATCTTCAAGAAGGTCACGCTGTACATCACCAGACTGACGAACGAACCAGCTATACACATGAGGAAATATTAGTTCATTTATTTTAAAGGCGATGTTTGGTATGAATTTACCATTATGTAAAATTAAATTGCATCATCTCCAGTCTTCGGGTATTAGACCTTAACAGGAAGTTCTGAAATCTTGTGAAAAATTATGAGGAGACTTTAGATATAGATCTGAACTTGACAACCCAAATTATTATATTTCTGGATAATTTACCAACAATGTTCGTTTCGTAGCAGCCGAGTACAAGTACAATCTCAATATACAAATAGGTGTGGGATACACACTGACTATATTTACACATGTTTTAATGTTACTTAATTTTGATTTCGGACAGCACAGGTAATTGTAGTTAATTAACACGCTCTTTGCTAATTAACATAATTATTAATTGAAATAACTACATTTACCTGCACTAGGTTTCACCATCAAGACGACCACTACCGGAAAGGTGAAGATAGCTGCGATGTTCGTCACTCTAAAAACCGATGCCGTTCGTGGCCCAATGATATTCTGTGGTATCAGGTAAAAAGGTAAAAACCACTATCGCGAAAACGGTCTGAATTTGAGACTGAGTCACACGTATAGCCTAAGTACATAGAAATCGATTCGTTTCGAATTCATAAAACTATTCAGCTGCAAATCTAGATTTTCAGAAATCTAATGTAACATCCTAAAATGTGCGTAAAGAAAACATGATATAGGCCTATCCAAAATTTCCATGGATTCTGTTTTGTGTCTGTTATGTAATTTTTTACCGAAGCAACTTTTCGTAGATAGATCTCAATTTGTTGAACCTTATTTGTAAACAAATCGTGGGACAATGTTTTATAACAACATATCGTAATTCTATTAAAAAAAGTAGGCCTAGTGTAATTTGAAATGTGCAGGAAAAGTATTTTGTCGCCGTAGTTACGTTTGACCAAATTCAAACATAGGGAATACATAAACATAATCTTAAAATGTTTTGACACCCAAACAAATAACATCGTTTAAATTAATAGCCATATGATATATATTGGCATGTTTTAACAATGTTATTTCAATAACATCTTTTTAGATTAATAACCACATGTATTTGTGTGTTTTAACAATTATATTTCAATAACAACTTTTTTAGATTAATAACCATATACATTTGTATGTTTTAACAATTTTATTTCCTTTTTTTAATGCGCCTTATTACAAAGAAAACAACACATAAAAATGATTACCTTGGCGGCTAGCTTCTCGATGACAAGAGCGGCCAAAATGAAGACATTCAAAACTGAAAAGAAGGGGAAAATGTAATTTATTTCTGACTATGGCTGATAAAATGTAACAGAGGAAATACAAATTTTGTCAAAGAGTTTGCTTCGTAAGCGACAAAGGAACGACGATATAATTTTTGTGCAGTTACATCCGGGAGTTATATGCAGCTGTCTAGGTGAATTATAACCTAAAATTAACACTCGGACCATCAGGTATTTTCCCCTTTTCTCCCTTTTCTTTCTTTTTTAAAGAAAGAAACTCCATTTATCACAAAAAAACTTAGTTTATCACCAATACCCGTTGCGAAAACGATACGGTACCGTAATAAGCTGCGTGCAGTGGTGTCAATGCTAACATTGTCTAGCGCCCTCTACGATACAGGTTTGAATAACTTAGTTTCCTGATACTAGTCCACCAATTGCAAGTTTTTCCAACGGGTGGATTCGTTTTATCACTGATAAAATAAATTTTCTGAATTGCTCTGTTGTTTTCTTAAATAAAGTAAGTTAATAAGTTGATAAACTGAGTTTATCTCATAAACTAGGTTTTTGAAATAATAAACTCATTTTCGCTACAAAAACTCTGTTTATCTGAGACAAAGAGAGTTGAAGGACTTTTCACACATTAATGACTTCCCAAAGGATTATATACTGTACTCACAGAGAACGAGCAAAACATTGGGCCAACTGTACGGGTACTTGAAGAACACACTGAGCCACGTGGCTGGGTTAACGAGAAGTCCATACCTGTTATTGAAATAAATCATGGATAAACTCAGAACATATGCAGAGAACATCGTCTTGCAAAGTTTGTGTAAAAGGATTATCATTAATGATTATAACCACCGTCATGTTCATCATCATTTTTATCACCAGCATCATCAGCATTGAGCATCAGCACCATCAGAATTTCCTTCGTCTCTCTTCTCCTCCCCGCCTCCTCCTCCTCTGACCTCTTCTTCTTCTCATCCTCCTCTTCCTCGTTCTTCTTCTTCTTTTTCTTCTTCTACTCAATTTGGGAGGAAGAAATGTATTTCAATTGAATTGAAAAAACCCCCTCCTCTTCCTTCTTCTTCTTCTTCTTCTTCTTCTTCTTCTTCTTCTTCTTCTTCTTCTTCTTCTTCTTATCTTCTTCTTCTTCTTCTTCTTCTTTTCTCTTCTCTTCTTCTTCTTTTCTTCTTTTCCATTCCTTTCCCCTTCTCCTATTCTCCCTTTTCTCCATTTTCGTCCTTTTCCCCTTTTCTCTTTTTCTTCTCCTCCTCCTCTTCCTCCTCCTCCTTCTTCTTCTTCTTCTTCTCGTCCTCCTCTTTCTCCTTCTCCTTTTCCTTCTTTTTCTGCCTCCCCTTCCCTTTTTCATTATAATATTCATTCGTCTCTTTTTCTATCCCACCATCTTCTTAATCATCATGACAATCATATCCATGATCATCATCAACATCAGCACCACAACAACTATTGTCACCATTATTTCATATTTCATATTTCATCTTTATTCACTAAACAATATACTTGTATAAACAAATTTTCGGTAAAGTCTAATAAACGCTAAACACATAATTATAAATTCACAAATTTATAATTAAGTAAAAAAAGTAATCATCACTATCATTATTATTATCATCATCATCATCATCATCATCATCATCATCATCATCATCATCATCATCATCATCATCATCATCATCATTAATTACGTTTAACAATCTACATCCTCCGGAGTGAAACCGAAGGGGGAGGGGTGGTAGTCTTTGGTCGATGTCTCATCCCTAGTACGTTACTCTATAATGACACGTTCATCGTAAAAAAAATAAAGAGTAAAGTCAAATATTACACTAAATACTGTCCTAGTGCGATAAACAAAATAATTCGTCTCTACCACTTGATTTAGTGATTTTTTTTTCATCTGGAAACAGAACAGCAAGAAGATGCTGTATGTGTGGCACGTGTTTATTACAGCAGCACACTTAATTGTCATCACGTTAATATACTCACTTGATGAGATTGGACAGCAACAGTCTGCAACAGAAAATTGCCTGCAATGAAACAAAAAACAAAAACAAAAACAAAACAAAATCGCAAGTCATCAAAAAGACATTTCCAGTTGATCGTATTACCGTCATAAAGCAAAGGGCGTAAAAGTTGTTAAAGAGATACCCAAAAGGACAATTCAATTCAATTCATTTCAATTTAATAAAGGTTTTATTAAAAATCAGACATGACAGCCAAGAGCTGAATTGCGTATGATTATACAATATTGTGCAAGTAAAAACAAATTAGTACATCGAACTGAATATAAAAATCATATATAATAATCATGAGTATTCGAGTAGTATTGCATATTTCAAATGAGTAAAACACTGTTAAAAATTATTCAATATAGATTCAGTATTATCTATCAATATGAGTAAAAATTGAATATATGTAGATTAAACAGTTTATAATTATGGCAAAAGCAAAAGCAAAATAATTCAAATAGTTTCTCTCCCTCAAAATTATATAAGTATATTAATTTAGAGATGTAGGTTGCAGTGGAAATATCCCGGGGTAATATATAAAAACTGGGAGACATATATGCAACTTTAATGTAAGAAGGGTAAGAACAGGCAATGGGCACACCAGTTTTGTCTTTGTCTGTGTTTCTAAATACTGAATTTATAACAGGAGCGAGAATATCTGATGTTGTGCATATTAGACCATTTTAAAATACGAAAAATAAGCTCTATGGCTTCGTTTAAAAATTGTACAGCTTTAATGTAAAACTAAAACTCGGCGTAAATGATTCATGACGTTAAAAACCTATGAATATAAACTTATGAATCACTTATTATTTTGATTTTGAATTTGAAAGATGTGCAGTAGCCATATTTGCATAAAGGTAATTGAATATTATGTTTGATGCAGTATAGTTATACTGTATGCACACCTTCAGGTTGAACATGTTAAACTGTTAATTACACCCTGGATAAAAATATACACATTTTATTTACCAACAAGACGTTGCCAAGATTCATAAATCCGTTAAAGTCGAAACCGCCAGCACGATGGAGAAGAGACTCGCGGGGTTCGTGAACGCTGGAAAAAAAGATACAGTGCGGTTTAGAACTTCATATAAAGGTTATTTCACCCTCAAAACTGGAATCAATACACTCATGCTCATAATTATGGAATATTTTGTTGATACTTAAGTTCTTTCTCCTATATTGATTTGACAAAAACGCAGTATGTGAAGCAATTTTTGGATTTCATGAGATGACTGAAGTAAAAACTAAAATACGTTTGAGCGTAATAACAATTATATATATATATATATTTTTTTTAAATCCACAAGAAATCATGAAAAAAGTATTAAAGTAATAAAAAACACACAAAAAACTGATAAATTTTTATCTAACGTCACTTATCATTAAATTAACATCAGAATTGTCTGTCACAAGTCTAATAACGCGCGTAACCACCACGTGACGCAACAACAACTCTGAATACCGCCATTTTTAAACACAGGTTTTAGCGTCGAGTCGGACGCTACAAAATGCTCAGCAGTCCTGAAATACTTAGATTATAATTGTTTCACCTGGGGTGAGCAAATATTAATCCCAGATGTAGCGTTCACGGAAAAATGGCATTTTCTAAACAGTCTCTAAGGTATCCCATAATTATGAGCATGAGTGTATAATCATTAAACTAATATCAGGGAATGATTGCGTGATCATTTTACTTTCATAGTGTATATTTTGTCATTCGTCTGCTGTCCGGCAGAAGGCCCCTTAGCATAATGTTCTTGGTAGAAGGGCCGTATACTAACTTGTCTCTAACTTGAAAACGATTAACTCTTCTCACACGAAATCAAAGTAATGTGAAATTTGTAATCCTCTTGTCAAACTATCAAGTGAAAATAACACATCAGGCAATATTGCTCAAATTAGACAAAATTTACCTTTAAAGCCCAAGTTTAGTTTGGGGATTTTTTATTTTTTATTTGAAAGCTTTATGCCCAAAGGTCATATCACACCAATACAATAACAGATTCTGAATGTCTTTTTCAATTAATTAATGAAAAATCTCGGGGGGGGGGGGCGAGATTATTTGGGGTACCCCCGAGATTTTCGACTGTATTTTACATTATAGCATCCAAAGGGTTAAAAAGGGTTAATAAAGTGTTAAGGTTATCTGAGTACCTCATCAGAAAGAGCATGCAGAGTCATCCATGCCCGTCCGAATATGAATGACCCCCCCCCCCACACACACACACACATGAAAGTAAAATGATTATGGTATCATTCCCTCGTATCAGTTTCTTGTCTCTTTTATTTCGAATTCTCGAGAATTAACGATGTTTGCTAATCTCCTACTGCATGTATACTTTTAAGGGAATGTACTACTAAGAATAAAAACAATATTCCACATCTGAACGTCGTAATCTACACAGTTCGGTCAAGGCAGATATTTTCCTGTTCTTAACACTACTGAATAAAATCAAACTGCTGAATGTTTAATTAAGAGCTAGAAATATTTACTGATTATCCTAACTTAAAAGAACAAATATCTAATTTCAGTTGACGTGTCACTGTTATTAATGCGCTTGAGAAATTAGGATTTCTTTTATACACTTTTGCAAATAAACAGAAACCGGGCTATAGCCGTATAGTTAGGGCTATACACCAACAAATACTATGTCGCAGGGGCGTTAGCTACCGGGCGGCTGGCGTGACCGGAAAAAATATTGACCTTGGATTTGGTGCCCCCTACAAAATTTCAAGGCCCCCCAGTGCCCCCCCTGCTGAAATAATCCTAGCTACGCCACTGCTATGTCGTAGTATTTTTATACGATAATTATGTTTCCAAACATGACAATACAGTTATACATTTGGTAAAAAGTCGAGAGCAGTTTATACTCACGATTTCACTTTGGAAACCATACTGATCTGGAAAGAAATGATCTTCCAAAGTCGCTTCGAGAGTCGGAAAAATACCGCAAACTCGCTGAAGACTATAATAACCATAGGGTAAGAGTTATCATAATCATTAGTGTATCATAATATACCGATATCTTGGCGACGATACATGCCAAAATGATGACGTGATAAAACACGCGCTTCACTTGAAAACGCACTATACGCGCCTACGCGCGGCCTGTAGGTGCGCTGTTGTGGACGGTCATCACTGACAGTCATAAATTAGGCCTACTGAAATGATAATCATTAGTTACTGATAAAAAGTTATTGACGAAATTATGCAATGATAATTTTGATATGTTTCGTAAAATTTATTGATAAACAGTCACCCGCGACCGAGTATGAATGACAAATAAAACGCATTAAAGTGAAATGTTTATGCTCTCATTCTTTATATCAGTCTCATATCTTTTAATTTTGAGTTTTTGAGATTTGAGGATGCATGTGGTCCGTTTGCTTATCTAGCACCGTACTTTAGAGGTAATGTGTTACTAAAAATTGAAATTATATTCAACGTCTTCACGTGATTATCTCTGGTTTTTCTGAACATACAGCTATCAGTCAGTGCGGATATATCAAAAAAACTAAATAAAATCAAATTGCTGAATATTCAGTCGGCTACAGTGAGGGCTTCAAAATATAATTCATAATTGTTAACTTCTTTTAAAAAACAAAAGGAAAAAAGGAATACTGAGTTCCCTTTGTCGTTTCCCCGTTAAAATAAATACACTCATTTACAACAAGCGGAAGCAGTGACTATAGTTATAGATGATCCTTACAAACCCTAAATAACCATATACTTTTCATACGCCGGTAATGTTTCGAATTATTATTTTTTTTTACATTTGGTGGTCGAGAGTAGATTATACTTACGATTTCACCTTGGGAACCATATTGATCTGGAAAGAAATAATCTTCCAAAGCCGCTTCGAGAGTCGGGAAATTACCGCAAACTCACTGAGAACTATAACCATAGGTTAGAAGTTATCAGAATGAATGTAACATACACCGATTATCTTAGCGACAATACATCATGCTAAAATGATGACGTGATAAAGCAAGCGCTTCACTGAAAAACGCACGATGCGCGCTTTCGCGCGGCCTACCTGTGCACTCTTTTGCTATTGGTGGACGGTCCAGGACCTTACTTGATGGAGGGAAATCCCCCCCCCCTTTTCTTTTAAATTTAGTTTGTTAAATAATCTATATCTATACCGTTCACAGTCTTCGATAAGATTGACTCAAGAGTATCTCCAGTTACAATGCCCTCACACGTTAACTCGGTATCCCAATTTTTCGAGGTCCCCTCGTCGACGAATATCTTTTTGTGCACAGCGCACAGCGCACTCATGAGCTTCACTCATAACCACCGTTCGTCGTCGTCGTCATCATCATCATCGCCACATCTTCCCCATCATCATCTTCACATTTCAAGTGAATTTAATTTTAATACTGCTTTACACTCAATTCACATCATACTAAAAGGAGTTACTTTATGACACTTTGTGCAAAACAGCTACAGGTATAACAAAATATCCACCTTGATTTTTTTGAAAACAGTTCACCATCATGATCATCATCTAGCATCTTCACCATCATCATCTTCACCATCACCATCATCATCATCTTCATCATCTTCATCACCATCACCATCATCTTCACCATCATCATCTTCACCATCACCATCATCATCATCATCATCACCATCATCTTCACCATCATCATCACCATCATCTTCACCATCATCATCACCATCGCCATCATTATTATCATCACTGTCATCATCATCATCATCATCATTATTATTATTATTATTATTACTCTTCATCATCATATCAATTATCAACATTATATCGTTGCTATCTAATAAACAATTTAAGTTCCTTTTTTAATTTCCACAAACTACATAAAGGGCCTACACTTTGAGAAGGTAACAACTAACACAAAGAAATCGACAGAAAGATAGATTCTCCATAAAACAAATTCATATGAACGACAGATCGAAGCCATACAGGATTGGACCTAACGATTATGTGAAAAACTGAAATATTGGATAGACCCTATATGCTTACCGGATATAAAAAAGTATGCAACAATAGAAACTGATAAGCATGCGTATTCAGTTGTACATTTTTAGTCGATCTCTATCTATTATTCCACCTCATATCGTGTAGTTTAGAAAAGATTATGTTTTGGTATAGAGATCTACTGACTACTATAGTACGGGAGCAGATTCTGAAAAACGGCTTGGAAAGTGACTTTCGTGCAACCCACACTACATCTCAATTCTGACCCGATAGGATGGTAGAATAGACCCTATAGAACAACGCTAGGTACCTTGTATAGTCAAATTGTGGTATCACTTAAAAGATATAGGCCCTTAAACTTAAAGGAACACTTCACCAGAAATATCGAAAATAAAGAATTAATCTGAAAATAATTTGTTATATCTTGAGCTGTTCGAGATGAAATCTCTCGAAAATCATATCAAACATTAGAATCAACCTCAGCTTCCAGTTGCATTATATATTTCATACATGATCCCCTTGCTGACCTCACATTAAAGGCGAAAGTGTATATATAGGATGGCCAAGACAGAATGCAACACCTGCCATTGTTAATTACTTCCATATCATCAGCAAAATGGTCTTGATGTGTAGATAACCAGTTAGAACATTCTTTTTCCAACAAAATGGTACCCTGTTCATCGATTTTCAGTAAGGCGTTTGGATCCTAGGACCATTTTTCTGAGCCAATGTTGATTCCCCAAAATGCGACTGCTTTAATCCAGTAGTCATCGCGGACGCCAAAATATTCTCTCAATGCAGCGTGCCATGTTGATCAGACAAAGGACATAATGCCCTCCTTTTGTTATTGAGATTTATTCTATCTATTGTTATTCTATCGCACGCCTGCCTGACGCAAGCATATTCTTCGCAAGGAACGCTGTTGTTGAAAAAGGTGGGCGAATTTGATAAGCGACATTGTGCCACAAAAGTGACCTAGGATCTAAACGCCATACTTAAAAACAATAATTCTTATTTCACTTTGTTGGGAAAAGAATTTTCTAACCATTAAAGCAAAAAAACAATGAAATTTTGTCTATGATGTTGAAGAAATTAACAATCGCAGGTGTTGCATTCGCTCTGGGCCTGTATGATCTCGGTAAAGGGATTATGTTCTCTTATGATTTTATTTTAATTGCCTGTGTTAAAGTGATTGCATAATTAGTTTTTAATGAGTTCTATAAGTAATGATTGTATATATTCTGGAAATCGCATAATAATTTCCTTCACCGAATGTCAAAAGGTTGAAGCTACACTATGGGCTATGGAATTTTAGATGCTATGAAATGAAGTGTAAAGCGAAGTATTTTTTTATGCGAATCATCAAGATTTATAAGGGATAGTCGATTATTAATTTGGTTTGGGAAATAGGTTCTAACTCAAACATAAAAATGCCGATGATGTGTGAGAAAAAGAAGTAATTAGTTCTTTCCTGGTTCTGTTAACTTGGTAAGCGATTTGGTTGTTTTTAGATTCAAATGTTCATCCAAGTTCTGAGTGTGCAAATGACGTAATGGCGATATATATTTATAAGAATAGTTATTGAATATTTATTATATCTTCTGTAGTTGAATCAGTTTTCTTCATCTTCATAAAACTATTTATCACTGTAATTTACATGATTGCATGAAGATAGTGTTTCACGTCTAACAATTGCCAGACTTCGGGTAAAGATCATTTGAGACAAGAACTAAGTATGCGAATCCTTGCTGGGATAACAAAAATTATTCCATAAGTAGCTTGCGATCTTTTGCCAATAAAGGACTATGTTATTTTAGAAAGAAAGCTCTTTTATGTTTTGCAATGGTCCAAGAAAAAATTCTCTCACTTGTGATTTTTATTATTGTATTACTGTACTTCATATACTGTGAAATAAGTTTAGCATAATTTCTTTGAGAATAAGAAGGACACTCTTTCGAATATTCCTGATGTAGTTTTGAAAAATGATAAGGCATTTGTTCGTTGAAAGGGGAGTTATTTTAAATATAAGCACACATAATCGCCTTCATACAGTTTGGTCAAAAGGTGGTACGGCTATAAGATAAGTATAAAGGTAAACATTACCGGATATATTAGATTTCTCCTT
>JZLH01S0251581.1:45135-59077 GCA_001188425.1 Eucidaris tribuloides
CTCGTTCTTTACTCTCTGTCTTCACTTGTCTACACATCTCCTTGTTTTCAAGGTGTTGCAGTTGTTCTTTCACACAGTCTTCATCTTTCTCTAAACTGGTTTTGTTTTTGAAGCTTTCACATTGTTTACACGAGTCTTTTTTTGGTGTACGAAAACCAAGATTATACTCTGTATTGAAGACTGATCTGTAAACCATGAAGAGAAACATGACTTGGGTTGTCTGTCCTGTAGAGGTCATACATCTTGTTAACACTCAGGAGAGGGGACAAATATTGTTTTTTTGAAGACTTCCGACAGTAGTGAGATTCCACTTTCGGAAAACTTTCAATATGATTCCTTACGCCATCCAACATTTTGTCTGAAGTTTTGTTGTAGGGTCTTCATTTTCCTCTACAATCAGCCTTGGAAAACACTCCACTATTACTCCTCTTGCAAGTGTACCTTTCAAGCTTTTCCCCAATAGCAAGGGTACTCAAGAAAAATTTTCTGCATACTTGATGGGTATTATTATCACAGGGTAGGATGTACTTTACTGTACGTCGAACACATTTTTTGTTCTTAGCTTTACCTGTTTTGTTTGATTTTCTTTTCTTCAAAAAATTGACATGTTTTCGTACAAAATCTCTGTGCCTATTATAATCTCCTGTCTTCCAGTAACAACTACAGATCTCTTCTCTGTCTGCTTTTGAAAACAGGCTGTTACACTTAAACCTACCTATCTGCCAATGTTTCCTGCTGCTCTCTTATACCTTTTTTTTGTATTTCACCTGTGATTCTGCTGATGAATTAAACCCTACACCCACTTATAAGTTGTAGAACTTAGAAGAGAGCAAACATTACTAGACTAATGCAGGAATCTAACTGGGAGACAGGTGTTTCCAGTTACTACTCTTAACACACTGAGGTGTGCGAGATTCGCTGCAATATTGAGGTTGTTGTGGATTCATATCTCCTTTGTTCATTGCATGGTTTGAGCACAGACCGTATCTTAACAATTCTCTTTAGAATTTGCATGAGTGAACACTCACCACACCTACTGTGTATGTGGTCCTACGCAGAGCTATATGGACCACATACGCCCTCTACTGCAAAAAACGAACAAAGTTTGCACTGTGTGACTTGAATGCAAGAGCAACTAAATAAAAGTGCTCTCGCAAAATTTAAATGCTGGACCCACATGTTTAGAAAAATTAAAACAGACTTATGTTGAGTCCTTAATTTTCATAACATATAATGTTTAACAGATCATAGACTAGCCATATCAAAGCAATATTTCAGTAGAATTTTGTAAAAGACTGAATTTCAGAGCAATTTTCTGTGCCATACCTGCATAAGAAAGGCCATCCATTACTTTGTACACAAAAGTATGGAGCTATCCCCATGTGTACGCTCACCACCGTCACAGAAAGGACTGCCCCCGGTATCTATAGATCTTGTCCTTGGTCACTTAATTCACGATAATGCCGGCATATATCATTGGTATGACATACTGAAAAGGTGAAATTTTGAAGCAAAATTTGGAAATCAAGAGAGACTTACATTAAATTGAAGTATAATAACATGGCCGACATGTTGCGATGTCATTATCAGGAAATTCGCGTACACAAAATCCAATATATGGGACTGCATTAAAGACTAAAAATCACTATGGAAACAGCGTTCGTTACCAGACTGAAGATAACTTTGATTACATGAATTTTTTTGTTAACATAGCTTTTCCCTAAGTGATCACACAGAATTATCGCAACTTGATGTTGAGTAAAAGTGGAGTGGCAAAACAAAAATTAGAATACTTAATACGCGACTCAGTGTTCTCGGCAGACGCAATGGCGGTGCGAAGGGCGTTTCTGCACTGATTGTAGTGCGCACCTGTAATCGTTCTGCTCTCGAAGGGCGTTCTTGCACCGAACGTAGTCGACGAAGACTGCTAGGGGCCTTTTTGCAGAGCTTATTACTCTCTTCATTTTTTGAAATATACTAAAGTTTATATATTGCTGGAATCTATGTGTATTGCAGATTCTATTTCTGTGAAAATCTCAATTTCGAAAAAGAATAGCAGACGACAAAAAAATGGGTGCTATTAGGGCCTTTCTGCGCTCTCGCGACGACTTGAAAACCACTGGCTTTTTTTCACATGAATTCAAAGTAGTGAAATACTTTTAGATCCAATACTTAAAGTATGGAAATTTTAAAATCACCTGCTTTAATTTTAGAAATTTTTTTCAATCATTTCAGTCTGCAAATATCTGAATTGCTCCATAAATCCATAACACTTAAAATAGCACACCCCATTGACAGATGTTGATTTTAACCCTGTATAGTTAGCAAGATGAGGGCTGCACCCCACAATGTAACACCTGAATAATGTACAGTGTAATACTGTATGTATTGGACGTATGTGAAATAACACTGAATTAACTTTTTCATCTGAAATTTATTAGTTCAAGATGGTTTTGTGTAAGAAGACCCCAAATGAACTGCATTAATGGCCTTCTTAGTTGACCTTGTACAACTTCAGGAGTACACGGCTGGGTATTGCCCACATACATGTATTTCCCAGTATTTCCCAGTATTTCCTGGTATTTCCCAGTATTTCCCGGTATTACCCAGTATTTCCCAGTATTTCCCAGTATTTCCCAGTATTTCCCACCTGGGTGGGAAATACAGGTATTTCCCGGGAAATTGCCAACACTGGTGCAAATTGATAAAACAAGCAAAAAGAGGTAATCATCTTCGCATTTGCACTGTTCTCATCATTACCCATATTTTCTTTTTTTTAAAGGGGGATCTTATTTGGGGAAAAAAACGTATTGTTTCGTGGTAGTGTTTCCACACACTCTTATGAGAAATTTTGTTTCTTTCCTATTTTGAGGAAAATCATCCCGATTTTTCAGCCAGAAAGGTTAGAAGGTCTGTGTATGTGAAATATATGGTGTAAACAGTATACAGTGTGTCCCAGAAAAAAGGAAACCGAGATTGATGAAGATATTTTTATATATTGATAACAAATATAACAAGAAAATCGTACATAGTTTGAAAGTATATTTTCTCTCCTTTAATTTGATACCAGTCATAGAGATTTCCATTAATGCATGACTGAGCAAAGACAATCAAAAGGGACACAGGTATCAAATCATTTGCATGTGCAAATTTTAAATTCAAACTCTCATGCTTGAATGTATTCAGCATATCTTCTATATTGAAGGACATGATTAAAAAGCCTATTTTATCTTGTTTCATATGATGTCACATTTGTAAAAAATAAGCGATGCATTAGTGAGAAAAGACAATTTGAAAAGATGCTTGTTTTCAGAAATGTTCCAGAATGCATTCATTAACCTACTTTCTGGATTTGGCAGCCAGCAACCAAGAAATTACCTCGCCAACAAGATTCGGAGCCTATTGTTAAGCCCCGAGCAAGATATTGTGTGAAGTCAGCTGTGCGTGAACCTTTTGTTGAGCTTGCCTTCAAAAGTTCCGAATGTATTCATTTTAAAAATCACGCTGAAACAGGCTAAAGCAGGCATGTTTTAATTTTACTTGTACGCCGGCGTAGGTTATTAATCTTTTATGGAGGAGTTGACAGATAAAAGAAGAAATACTGAATATTTATGTCATGCTTTTATTTCTGAAAAATAATTACGTTTTACTACCCAGAAAATGCACTCAAAGGTGGAATTTGTGCGTGCAAATGAAATTTTGGTAGCATCAATATCTATTGTTTTAATTCAATCATGTGTGAGCAATGAATAATACTGTGTGTATCAAATGAAAGAAGAGAAACACAGCTTTACAAATATACCTAATTTATCTTCAAAAATGTTCATTATGATTATATATATTTGCCATGAAATCCGGTTTTCTTTTTTCTGGGACACACTGTATATCTGATGCCCTCAGAATGAGAGGAACTTTGTACATGTATGATACACAGAGTCCTACAATTTTATATTTGTGATCAGGGAATACACATACTAAGTTACAGAATTACAACTCCAAATTCCATATTGTATTTATACTATTCACAAAGTTTATTTATTCACACATTTTTATCTATTTATTTTTTATTTTTTGCTTTGCCAATGTAATAATTTTGTATAGGATCAAAACTGTCTGAACCTGAGCTCAAATGGACCGTCGAGTCAAGGATATGCCAATTTCCCAGCCCCTCGCAAACCAGTGTCTGGATCACCCCCACCCAAGAGTGTGGATTCAACCGTTGATGATGAATGTGTGAAATGGGCCAATGACAACAAGAGCATCTGGAAGCAGTTCTCACAGAAGATCCTACCATTGTCCAATAGGGAAAGGTATGATACACTGATGGAATATGAGTGGAAGAAGCCATGCACATACTGAAATAATGATAAAACAGCTGTTATGTAATGCATAACATGAAGATGTCACTATGTGCTCAGGATGAAAAATGCAAAAGAATAGAAGGTAGAGACATAAATGTATAAGGATTATGGAAGTACTGAAGACAACATGTTTCCAAGACTGCATTACATTTTAGATGAGTTTTCAAAGCAGGTTTGAATTTTTTAAGTGTTTAAACTCATATTTTGGGTGATGTCTATGCCACAAATTTTAAACACGTCATGTTGACGGGACTTTTCAGTTCTCATCCCATGTTAACCCGTTGGAGACTAAGTACGAGTTAACTCGTGTTGTGCTCTATGGAAAATGCGTGTTATAGTGAAATCAAATCGTCTCCAACGGGTTAAAGTCAAGGCATTTCTTTTGCACACCTAAATATTAACATTGTGTAAATACTTTGGTACATATAGAAGAAAGTACCATCTAAACACCTTTAACAAAGTAAAGGAGCTAGAAATGCAGTTTTAGTGGAATTATTGTGACTATTAGATTTTGATTTGACTTATTTTCTCGTAGAGACAAAAATACCTAGCATAGGACGAACACGAAATGGCCTTGGAATTTTTAAAGCATTTTCATGCCTCCGCATCAAACTTGCTGGAGGCGTCATATTTTCAGGTTGTCCATGCATGCAGGCATGCATGCGTCTGTTACTGGTTCTCATTACCGCAGTTACTTAACAACTGCTGATGTGATTGTGATGTAACTAGGAATAAGTATGTATTCTGAGGCAACAATGAACTGGTTAGATTTTGGATTTGAAAGGTCAAGGGTCACAGGTCAGAGGGCCTAAAATATGTCTGAATTTTGCTTGTTACCGATATTGAATTATGATGTAACTTGGGTGAAGTATGTAATATAAGGCACCAATGAACTGGTTAGATTTCTGAGTTGAAAGGTCAAAGATCAAAGGCCACGTGGCCTCATACAGATCAAATTTGGTCTCGTTCCCGGGATAACCTAAGAATGGCTGTTTGGATTTTGATGTAACTTGGACAAATTCTGTATTGTAAGGCACCAATGAACTGATTAGATTTCAGAGGAGAAAGATCAATGCCACAAGGCCTCTTTCATGTCAGATTTGTTCCTATAACCATGATGGCTTGAGGCCTTTCAATTCAAATCAAATTTGATTGGAGATGCAGACTGCGGAGACATACTCATTCAACTGCACGCAGTCAAACTGCTCTAGTTCAAATTGTAGGGAATTGCTTATCCTCAGATTGTAACAGACATATCATTCATCAATAGCCTAAGGGACAATTGCACCCTCTCCTGCTGAATGCTATATTGGCGATATGGAGAATTTTGTAACCATTTATGTCTAACTACATCATATTTCTATCTTCCCCTGGTAGCCTGGAGGCCTTGATGAGTGTTGTCGTCCCAGCATCGGGGACTTCCGTTGTCGTCCCCACATGTACCAGTATGATCCCCCTCCTGGAGGGCAACACGGGGGTGGACTTTGTGGAGGGAATCGCCTTCAGGAAGTCGCTGCCGAAAATAGACCCGCCGCCAATCCTGCTCCAGGTACGTAACAAAGAATGTTATGCCTCAAATGTGCTACTCAAAAGGAACATATCGTCGTTTGTCCGGCAGAAGGGCCCTAGCATTCCCGGCAGAAAGGCCTTAACGGTAAATTTTCTTCAATTTGAGAAATATTGCCTTATTTGATATTTGCACTTAACAGACTGGCATAAGGATCTAAGATATTACACCACTTTGATTTCATGTGAAAAGAGCCACTGGTTTTCAAGTTGAAGACAATTTAGTGTTAACGCCCTTCTGCCAGGAACATATGGTAGGACCCTTCTTCCGGACAACTGACGATATGTCACTTGTTAAACACTTTGGAAGGCAAAACTGGGATTGAATTTGTGGAGACAATCACATTCAGGAAATCCTTGCCAAATATAAACACTACACAAAAAGTAAGTTCCCCCTTGTTCAAAATACCATAACTTTTTAATGAAATAAGTTTTAGCAAAATAACTTGGCAGGAACATTTTCACACTCCTTGACTAACCCCTGTGTGAAAATAACATTAATCCGTCAAGCCATGCATGAGTGAGCATGAATTAAAGGCAAAAATTTCACTTTTCAAAAGTCACAGGAGTCATCTCTTATGCCAAAATAATGGTAAATAATGGTATTTTTTGCTGTATTTATAAAGTGTGCTCACTGAACCCTGACATGGTTACAACCTCTTATGTCCATACAACATGTAAAGATACACTTTGCTGAAAAATATCGGATTTCAATTTTTTTCAATAAACTTAATGGATTTACAATTTCAAAATTGAGGATGGATGGAAATTGTTAAATTGAGCTCACTGAAGCGTAAATATGCGCAAAAGTGCCAAAAGAATTGTTAGGGGGTCAAACAATAGCTAGTTAACATAAATAGCGCTTAGTCATTCAACAGAAACAGAATTTGTCAAAATCCAGCATCACAAATCCCTCAAAATGACCCTTGTGACTTTTGAAAAGTGACATTTTTGCCTTTATTACGTGCTCACTCATGCATGACTTGACCGATCAATCACATTCTCACACAGAAGTTAGTCAATGAGTGCAGAAACACTCCTGCCAAATTATTCTGCTCAAAACCATTTCGTTAAAAAGTTATGGAATTTTCAAAAAGGGGGAACTTATTTTTTGTGTAGTGTTTAGATCTTCCGCCAATCCTGCTCCCGGTACATTACAAAGCATGTTGTGCCTGTAATATGCTACTCAAAGGAACATGTGTCAATTGTTAATTGTCAATGTGTGAAGCACTTTGGAAGGCAACACTGGGGTTCAATTTGTGGAGGAAATTGTCTTCAGGAAGTTGTTACCGAAAATACACCCGTCGCCAATCTGCTCCAGGTATCTTACAAAGAATGTTGTATTGCAAAATAAGATATGTCAGTTATTGAAAGTGACCTTATCTAACAAAACCCGGTGCTTGTTAGCAATTTGCATTTATGAAAACTGGTTTTAAACCCTAAAACGGCTGGGGGGTGGAATCCGCCCACGCCCGCCCAGACGTTTCGCGCAGAATGTCTGCGACGCGCGCGAAGGCAGTTGCCCAGCGGCGTTTCATGACTTTTTCTCTCCGAATGTCGCGCATCTTTTGAGACCAAATTTTCGACGGTCCGGGTACGCGTTTCCCAAGTTACGTAACATTTTGTACTTGCATGTCACCCCCAAAATTGCTCAAAAACGTGATTTTGTTACATTTCCAATACAATTGTGTTTTCAGCCAAAATTCATAAATGTATGATTATTTTTACTTTTATTGTTGAAATTAATTAATTTTGTGCTGTTATATGACTGCAAAAGTGTCCCCCGACAAATTTCATCCAAAAAACAATAGAAAACTAAAGTTGAAAAAACAAGGAAATACATAAGAAATTTTGAAAAAAACAATAAAATACATAGAAATCAATTTTGATTCCGGATTTTTTTTCAAGTAATCTTGTTAAGAATGCTAAAAGAGTGTGCAGACACAAAAATTAGCAGTGTTGGAGCTTTAATTAGTGATTTACAGCTTATGCATAAATTAGCATAATTAATTGATATATCAATTCCTGGAAATTAACTATACAGTCTTGTAGATTACGTGATTGGGTAACGTGCGTGCCGATTTTTGGCGCGATCACGCGATCGACGGCCCCCCCCCCCCCCAGATATAGCATAGCCAAAAAAGCCCAGCCTGATCAGGGTTAAAGGAACATTGCATAAACTTAAACATAGAAATTTATCCCATAGAAAGCTTCACAATAGATTTTGCCGTTACAACATCTTGTGATAATAACTATACAACAAAGAAGAAATATACAACCATAAAATTTTCATGGCAGAAACTCAAGAAAATATACCTGATTCTGGGAGTATTGTGTCCTACATTATCTTGCCATTTTCCTTCACGGTATGAAGCATTTTGGAATGGGGCCACTTTGAGTATCTTTTCGAGTACAGTGTCAACTTCAAACAGCTATACATGTAACTATTAACATATGGAAAGTGGAGAAAAGTTTGGCACAGAAAAGTTGCAGATAGAAGTGTACTCTTCGTATTATTTTTCTTGTGAAAATTTCTGACTTTACAATGAATTTTGTGAAGACGTTAATTTTGAATCAATGGATATATACATTGTATCTAATTGTTTACAAAGATGTGGAAAATGTATGTTTTCCTGATTTCACAAAAACACCTCTGGCAAATTGTCAAATTTGTTGGAAAATATCCACAAGTTTAATAAGTCATTTAGTGAGGTCTATACTTCTACCCTGTCAAAGTGTAACAAAAAATGTATTTACTAACATACTTTTTTATTCTGCAACTGAAATTGAAAGTTCACAATTCTTGTTTTGTCTCTTCATTTTTAGATGTATAGAGAATTCACAGATTCCCATGACATGTCAGAGATGGAATTTCAGCACAGAGTTGCACGTGGAATCGGATCCAATCAGGTTTGTTTCTGAAACGTTCATGTCGTCGGTTGTCCGGCAAAAGGGGCCTAGCATATGTTCCCAACGGAAGGGCCTTAACAGTAAATTTTCTCCAAATTGAGAAATGTTGCCTAATTTGACATTTGCACTGAACAGACTGACAAAAGGATCTACAAATATCACACTACTTTGATTTCATGTGAAAAGAGCCAATGGTTTTCAAAAAAGAGATAATTTGGTATTAAGGCCCTTCTGCCGGGAACATATGCTAGTGCCCGTCTGTCAGACAACCAATGATGTATCTTGTCATTATTTTCCTGTCTTTGACAGTTACTGCATGCAGAATATTTTATGGTGGTTATATTTTCAAGAATTTTGCATCCAAACAACCATGAAAAAAAATCTTATACAAAAGTCAATTGAAAATACAACAAAATCGCAGAGATAATTTCTTGTGAACCTGTGTGTCTGATGGGAAGTTGTCCGGTTTCCTTAAGACATGCCAACAAAATGTTAAATTATGATAACTCTACCATATATCATCCATTATCTATAAATTAGGTACCACATTAAAGCTTATGAACATATCTTTTCATTGGTATGATAAATTCTCATTTTTGATTTTTCCACAAAGTGCCGGGATTTATCCGATCCGGTCACAGTTAGCAATGTCTCTATTTTTTAAATTTCTTCCATTTTGTCCCTATTTCTTAGGTTTCAGTTGGT
The DNA here is from genome assembly GCA_001188425.1 of Eucidaris tribuloides. Lineage (NCBI taxonomy): Eukaryota > Metazoa > Echinodermata > Echinoidea > Cidaroida > Cidaridae > Eucidaris > Eucidaris tribuloides. Next base: position 54,678 of record JZLH01S0251581.1, read on the forward strand.
AGGTATGCAAACTGTTTGCAATTAACAACTCAAACAAACAAAACAAATTAATGAACAGAATATACACAGCAAAACGTTGCTGGGTCATTAAAACCTTGCATCTCAAAACGCAAAGTTTTCAGGAGCAGCAAAAAAAATCATTCTTATTTGAACAAATTATGTTTGTAGGCTATGTTATTTGAACTAACTCTTAACAAGCCAGAGGATGTAGATCTGCGACTTCGGCTTGTTAAGAGTTAAGACTATGTTTGATAATCAATTATGTTTAAGATATGCAACTCAAGTGGTTAGTAGAATATAAATTTTGCCATAAACTTCACATTTATCAGCATAAGTCATTTTCACCAAAATTTGAGATAAGAGGTTTTATCAACCCAGTGATGAAAAGACAAAATGAAAACAGGACCACCATTTCGTGTACATTTTTTCCTTCAGGAATTGAAGGACAAGTGGCTAATCATGAATGCGGCCAGCATTTACTTCAGGCTGCAGGGCGACAGCCTCAATGCCGTGGAATGCCTCCGGAGGGCGCTGTTTTATGCCCCCGTGGACCGGGCCGACATTCCTCTGGTCAACTTGGGTCAGCTCATGATGGACCTTGACTTGGGGGACGATGCCATGCAGATATTTAGGATGGGCCTGGTGGTCAGCGGCCTGAAGGTGAGTAACAGTGGTGAAAAAATATATAATATTTATTAGACGGGTTTAAGAATGAAACAATGTAATTGGTCAATTGACAGGCGTGGGGCTTGCATTTAATTCTAACGTGCATGCCCAATTGATAACACATGATCGATACCTGAAGATATTTCGCTGCACTGATATATTGGCAGTCAAATTGAAAAAGCCCGTACTCATCTGTACGTAGTCATAGGGTAGACTAAAACTTGGTTTAGCTAGCTTATGGTCGAGTGCTCGACTCTGCTAGGCCTAGGGTCTAATTTTTGTTGCATATTTTCAGGCTGTTTTGCTGACCCGTCTTATAAAACAATTGATGCACTGTTTTGTTCATGTGTTAGGGCAGTACCAGTGCACTCGGTTTAGTTAGTGCGATCGATAACGCACTTGCCCTGTGGGCGCGCGGCCGTCACATGGCAAAAGGGTGTACCTGCAAATTTTGACTTTTTCAGGTTTTTGCAGTTGGGGGGGGGGGGTTTAAAGGGCGCAGGACTTCTCCTTTCAAGATAGCAGGGGCTATCTTTAGCACTTTTTTCAAAAATATCCTGTCGTTTCATGGCAAAACGATGTATCTTATAGATACCGCGCCGCAAGCCCATGCCGCTGCTGCTGAGCTCGAATGATCTTTAGGTAAAAAAGATGTACATAGTATCACGCATTGATACACCTTTCTGCACAACAAAATGATTGACGCAGTCAGCTTATGTAAGCATGGGCAAAAGGGTGTATCTGCCACCAATACGTGATATGCGCGCCACGAAAAGTCCAAAGACCAATTTTAGATAGGGCAAAAGATGTATCTGGTAACATAATCATCCTTTGTGCCAAAAGTTTTATGCATGCAGTAAGTTCATGAATAGCTCCATTGGGTAATGTTATAGATACCCGCTTTTTGTGGCAACTTGCCAGAAGGTTATGCGCTATGCGCTTTTTCAATACCACAATGCGCAAAATGCATGCCACAACCATGTTCATGCGTTGGTTTAACACGCGAGACGTTGAAATCATTGTTAATTTTTGCTTGGCAAACCATCTCCAGATCGCAGCAAGAGAAAAACTCTAAAGGGTTTGCACATTATTAAAAGGTAAGTTTTTCCTAACTGTTAGCTATGAAGGGTCTAGAAAAACTAAATTGTAACTGGTGTTGTAAACTAAGTCTAAGGTATCTAGACCTTGGAGCTGCAGAATTTAATGTTGTACGTAAACTTAATTATCTACGGCCCAGAGTCTACATGTAGGCCTACGTTACAAGCGTCACAACAAGCTCCGGCCTACGACTGTAACTTGACACGTATCCGGCCTGTACTATGGTCTACGTATGTGCGCGTACATTCGTTAGATTTTTTGTCCCTAGCAATCTGAGTTTTATGTGGACATCAGGGCTTTATACTTGCTTTGTCTACAAAACGATAACGATAATGTTAAACTAAAGAGTTTGGCATGCAATATATTTCAATCGTGACTTATACTGGGTGTTCACACGATGACGTTGCATTTCCACAGGCAAATTTAGTCTGAACATCAGAGAGTTTTAGAGGCAAACACTCAGCGGATTGCGCAAGCATAGCACAAGCAGCGTAAAAATGTGCACTCAATGCACTGATCTGAATAATGCAAGGATTGCTCGTGATGAAAAAATATTCCACGGTGTTCAACGCATAAAAGCAAACTTACGTTTACAAGCCATGGGTTCGTGAGAGGCCGCTTTTTCGCATCGGCTGGTGGCATGTAATGTTTAATTTGTAAATGAAAATTGCCAATTTGGGGCCTATTTTCATAATGCAATTTCATTCATCTTGTTTTATCTGAGGCCAAGTACAAAAATCACCACATGCTGGTCCCTGTGGTGACATCTGCCTGCCCATGGAAACTGAACTGATACACTGTTTCGGATTAAAAAAGCACCAAGAACGATTACGAATACATCTTTGGCGAATGTTTTTATAAAAAAACCCCTGAAGCGGTGTATTGCAGATACATCCCTTTTGCCCGTTTTGAATTGATGGTGTGGCATCGGTTACATATCCCAATAAAACACTGTAGGACGTGAAGTGAAAGATACATCCTTTTATCGTGATCGTATGACAAAGTGGTGGATAGTGGAAAATTTGGCAAAATGCTGTGTATCGTACATAAAAATGCTTATTTTGAGGAAAATATAGAATATTACATATCATTTAAAATTGTAGTAGAGAAATTAATTTGAAATGATAATCTAAACACATGAAATCAAAAATCAACAATTGAAAAAGGTTCTTCTTTACAAATAAAGAATAAAGAGCTGAAACTTCAAAGTGATTTTGTCTAAGAATGTGTATGTTTGCAAGGATACCACGCCTTTTCCATGTGACGGCCGCGGCGGTGTTTATCCATCTTGCACTGACTAAACCTAATGTCACTGTCTCTGCAAACACACACTCGGCGCACCAAGTGCATCAATTGTGTATAATGCCATCTTGTGAGAGTGCGATAAGTGCAGATATTACAACAGCAGTTTTGTTTGTAGCTGATCCTAATCATAGGCAGTAAGCAAAGTGCATGAACCACATTAATCCCACAATTTTATGTGAAGTCTGAGTGCGAATTTCAGGTTTCTTGTCAAGTTCAATTTTTCCACACAAGAGCGCACACGGGCAAAAGATGTTGTATGAGTAAGAAGTGGGATCGTTTGACCGCCATTTTCCATCCGGGGGAGGTGGGGGGGGGGGGTGTGTAATGGATCAGCGTAAAATTATCAATTTAAATCATTAAATAAAAACAATCAATACGTATTTTGGCTGAAAATCACATTGAATGAATACACACGATGTACGTTTGACGACATTTTTGGGTGACATTGCATGTCGAACTGTGTAACTTTGGACCGCGTACACCGGTCACGCAATTATGCGTAGATTCACAAAAATGTGCGATTTTGGGAAAAAGTCACCCGCCACGGGAACTGTCTTGACATAATACCCAACCCCCCCCCCGGCCATTTTAAGGGTAAGAAGATCATAAAATCCTACTCATTATCTTCAGTGGCAATTTCCTGTTCGCCTGTGCAAATAGGTGAACAAAGCCTCCAAGAGTTTATTACCGTGACTTAATACCGACAAAGATATTTTTGTTGAAATGTATAACACCATCTTTTGAAATGTAATTATCTAGTCATAAAATATTCAGCTGTTTGCTCCCATAGCCTACAACCCGTTTCCTCCTGGCTTTGTGCTATGCCTCCTAAGAGGACGATAACCGTCAAGCTAAGAATGAGGCTCCTGCCATTCCGACTGATTCCTGAATTGAATGGGTGAGTGGAGAAGTCTTTTGCCAGGGTTTAAGTGTTTCAAGGAGGATGACGTTGACGAGAATCAGGTAAGTGGCATCTGAACAATATTTGGGCATGAAATACAAGTGTTCGGTTAAATGTGATTGTTAATTGTAAGTTACTGGGCGAATCAATTATGGGACTAACTATTGTGAAGAGCAATTTGCTTCATTATTTTATATCCCCTCGCTGCTAATGAAGTTGGAGGAGGATATGGTAAAGCGCACCATCTGTCCGTTAAACTGGTTCGGCATCTATGACTTTAAGTAAGGTTTGGATGGATTTTCATGAGATATGTGTGTGAAGAGGTGCATGAATCCAAAAATACATCCCAAAGTTTGATTTGGGAAGTATGTAAGCTCAAAAGTCAATAGGTCATAGCTCAGTACCTGGAAAAATAGCTATCTCTCTCAAC
>JZLH01S0251681.1:0-14269 GCA_001188425.1 Eucidaris tribuloides
ACAAGTATCACTACTCACATACAGTTTTCCACATACTCTTTTAGGCCTACATCTCTTTGAAATCCTGACTACAATCAGTAATAATCTTTACAAAACCTTCAAAATATAGGTATTTACCATGCCTAGAATCACGTCTTTTCTATGCGTATTTTCAAAACTTTTCTGCCGTGGGAGGGGGGTTATCCACACCCTCCCCCACACGGTTGCTTCGCTCCCTCGCAAGTATGATACCCGATCCCTAATCTTGATAAAATATACCTTTAAAATATTTATTTACCATGCCCAGAATCACGTCTTTTCTATGCGTATTTTCAAAAAGTTCCTACCGTTGGAGGGGGTATACCCTCTCCCACACCCTCCCCCGCTCGGTCGCGTTGCTCCCTCGCGAGTATGACTTCTCAATCCGTAATCTTGATAAAATATAACAATGCCAAAGACATGTACCATGCCTAGAAAAACATCTTTTCTATCTGTATTTTCAAAGAGTTCCTCCCGAGGGAGGGGGTGCCCCACTCCCACACTCTCACATCACAAGAATGATTTCCCAATCACAACCAATCTCGATAAAACATACCATTGCCCCAAAAAAAAAGTATGCCTGAGAAAACCCATCTTTTTTATGCGTATTTTCAAAAAACTTCATACAGCGTGGGAGGGGAGCTATCCCCACTCCCACACCCTCTGCCCGTTTCGGAGGTTTCGCATCCCTCGCAAGTATCACTGCCAAAAATTTATAAAATTCACATACTTCCTGTAATACTTTTGGAAATAAATTCCAATTATCTTTATGAAAATTATACCTTTAAAATAATGTATTTACCATGCCCAGATCACTGTTTGTTCATATGCGTATCTTCAGAAAGTTCCTACGTATGGAGGGGTTATACCTGCCTCCCACCCTCCCGCTCTGGTCGCGTTTGCTCGCCTCGCAAGTCTAAATGCATTTCCACAATCCCTAATCTTGAATAAAATATAACCATTTGCCGAAAAGTATGTGTTTACCATGCCTAGAAAAAACATCTCTTCTATGCGTGTTTTCAACAAGTTTCCTACGTGGAGGGGTATCCCCCTCCCAACATCCCTCCCCGTTCGGAGGTTTCGCTCGCCTGACGCAATTATCACTGCCCAATTACAATTTTCACATATACTTCCCGTAATTCTTTTGGAACATAACCCGAATCTTCATAAAAATACTTTAAAACATTAATTTACAATGCCCAGAATTCACTCAAAAAGTTTCTACCGTGGGAGGGGTAAATACCTCTCCCCACAACCCTCACCCCGCTCGGGATCGCGTTGCTTCCCTCGCAAGTAGACTTCGCCAATCCCTTATCTTGATAAATATATCCAATTGCCAAAAGTATAAGTTTACCATGCCTATGAGAAAAGCATTCTTTTCTATGCGTATTTCAAAAAGTTCAATACGCGTGGGGAGGGGGGTATACCCTCTCCCGAACACCCTCCCCCGCTCGTCGCGTTGCTCCTCGTCAGTATACTTCCCCAATCGCCTAATTCTTGATAAATATACCATTGCCAAAAGTAATATGTTTACCAATGCCTAGAAAACCATCTTTTCTAATTGCGTTATTTTCAACAATTCTGGGTGTGAGAGGTATCCATCCCGAACTCCCCACCCCAGTTCGGAGGTTCCGCTCCTCGCAAGTATCACTGTCGGCCATATACATTTCCACATAACTCCTTAATCTTTTGAAATGTATTAATCGCCATAATAATCTTCATAAAATATACCTTTAGAAATATTATTTACCATGTCCCCAGAACACGTCCTTTTCTATGCGTATTTTCAAAAGTTCCCTACCGTTGGAGGGGTAACTACCCTCTCCCACAGCCCTCCCCCGTCCGCTCGGCTCGCTATCCGCTTCCCATCAGCATGTTTCCTCAACCCCCCCGTAGCCCCCCTAAAACTTTGCTCTAGAACCGCACCTAGCCTGGCAGCAGTGTAACAAACTTGTGTGATTTTTTCAACAGTTATTCAGACATGTCAGAGAAACGCCGAGGACGTACTTGAGAAAATTCTGACAAAATTGTAAAATAAAAATGTCAACCTCTAGTATTCATCGGAACTAAGATCCAGTTTTAAAAGAAAAAAAAATCAAACAAAATAGGATGGGACAGGAAGGTTATTGTCCCACTTTGTTATGTAACCTTATATACACAAGAGCACAACGGTGTATTTTAATCATCGAATAGCCTGACAGCAAGTTTATAGTCCATCATTTTATGTTCCGGTGTCAGATACTTACTTGCACATTGCCGTTGAAATCAATACCAATAACATTAATGGCAATTCATCAAGTGAGTAGTTGACACCGTGGTAATGTGAAAGTGATGAATGTTATTCCGTTTCTGAAAAAAGGAAATTACTTTACAAGACAAATTGGAGAAAATTCACTAAACGCAATCTTTTTGAAAGGGAATTGATTTGTCCACGTAGAACATCTATTATTCCTTAATGTAGTGGAATGTGAACAATTCCAATGATACTGTAATTTTGATGTCAAAGAAGGTCTTGTATTTGCACGGCGTCAGCATTAAGATCGATCGATAGTCATGTTTTAAACAAAATAAGCGAAACTAAGCATCTACATGCAAAACGAAAGTGTCTCAAGGGAGAATGGGAAATGCTTACCCTGCAGGAACGGATGTTATAGCGATAGTGTTTTTTGTGAAACTTTTCATGTTTGTCTTGCGTAAAGAAAGCCATTGGACATTAGTTGCATAAATTAGATTAAAAAACTACTGCTTTGGAGAAAATGTTAACTGTTGATTTTCCAAATCAAGCTCCCATATGACTCTTCAAATTTCAGGAGTCCAGTAGGCTTAACATTGGAGATATTTGGTTTCATGCAGGCACGGGAGAGTTAAGTTACTTTGGAAATAATCTGTAGACGTAGGTTAGCGAGTCAATATCTTGTCATAAAAGTGATGGTTTGGCCATAATTCCTTTTGCCGAATAATCAAATTAAAGGCACTTTTTTTTTTAAATTGCGCACCAAACCCCTCAGATTTGATCCAACTAAAGATAGATATATAAAAAAGCAGTTTCATAATTTAAGATTCATACGTTGTTAAGTTTTTGAAATATAAATGATAAATCTTTTGAAATAATACCATGCTCAAGATGTATTTTGTACTCTATAAAAAATAATGAGTCAAAATATTCACTCTTTGAGGAGTGAATTTGAAAAAAGAGTGAATTTAGAGTGAATTTGGAGTGAAAATGTGTGTTTTTACTCATTTTGGAGTGACCTCAAGGATCACTTGAAATCTCCGAGTAATCCATGAGGTCACTCCAAAATGAGTGAAAAACACATTTTCACTCCAAATTCACTCTGAGTTCACTCTAAATCCACCCCTCAAAGAGTGAATATTTTCACTCATTATTTTTTACATAGTAACAGACACCAGATATAGCTTTCACCTACTAATTATACATTTGATAGAGTCCAACCGTAGCAGAGATTGCATGGCAATCGACTGCATTGATGTGAGCTTTTGCCCTTAAAGTGATAGGCTAACATTGTGAGCTTCTATTTAAAAAAAATGTCAAACTTTGATATCTGAGCTACATAGTAGTGTTCAAATGGACAAATAAACACCCTAGAATACAAAAGTTTGGAAAGTTACACTGCCAATGGCAAGTTATGAATGAATAAAGAATTAAAACTCGGGGCGAATTTTAATAGCCTAGGTGTACGCACAGTAAGTCTATGGGAGGAAATGGGCAAGTGAATCTGGTCAACTTACGATTTTCACTTTTTTAAAGCACTAAATAATCATTTTGAAATACAATTTTTTCAGGGCGTCATTTTTAGACCTCATCAAAGACACTGGTAGCATGGGGAATCATGCAGCTCAGATTTGTTTAACTGTGGTAAATGTTAGCCAATACCTTTAAAAAGCTTGGATAAGTATGTAGCTAGTTGTTTACTAGATGATGTACGAATCGGCTTTGGCAGTTAGAATAGTTTAACGGCTGTATAAAACTCAAATTCAGTTGGCGACGTATACGTGGTATATACTGTTTGAATTTTACAAGCGCTTGTTTTTGCAAAACCTGGCTTTTCAGCCCCCCATTTTTTTGTGATTGGTGAATATTTATGTGAATGATTTTAGTTATTATTCGGTCGATAAAATTATTTCGGGGTGTGCACGGTCTTTAAATATGAAATTTCAATGACATGTAGGAAACAAAGTTACTTTTAAAAGACCCGGGGAGCGTTTCATGAAGAGTTTTGTTGGTGATCTTTCAATGACAAATTTGTCTTCAGCCAATCACATGTAAGGATTATAGTAACTTATAATAGTTGTCAGTGAAAATCACCGGCAGAACTCTTCATGAAGCGCTCCCCCGGTTAAGTCATTTTGTGTTTGGTACACTGAACGTGTGTGTGTGTGTGTGTGTGTGTGTGTGTGTGTGTGTGTGTGTGTGTGTGTGTGTGTGTGTGTGTGTGTGTGTGTGTGTGCGTGTGTGTGTGTGTGTGCGTGTATGTGTGTACATGTGTACATGTTTCTATGTCTGTGCTTGAGCATGTGGGGCTGAGAGTCTGAGCAATGTCCCAAATTGGAGTGACTGTCACAAGAGTCATCAAGAATTAAGACTTTTTTTTCCTCTCAATTTGGAGTGATGAATTAAAATGGACCATTTGTACACAAGTATTGAATCACGTGTTTAGTTTTAATTTCGTTACTGCCAGAACCTAATGCCATTTAATTGCAAATCAATCAAGTTTTATTCAAAGAAATGAAAACTACATTTGTAATTCGGCTGGTAGCTTAAAGCCTCCCCAAATTCTGTTTTATTTCGCCCAAAACTTCCTAGAGCAGAGAATAATTTTTGAAAAGAAAATATTACACATTAAACATTGAAATTTAAGCCTGGTTGTTTTTACTTGATCATTATCATCTGGTGTTGCACTGGAAAACATAAGGGCGTATCGATACTTACGTGCAGTGGTGTATCTAAGGGGGGCAGAGGGGGCACGTGCCCCGGGCGCCACTTGAGGGGGGCGCAAAAAATGAAAAAAGGGGAAAGAGAAAGATGAAAAAAGGAAAGAAAAATATGAACTTTATAGGAATTATGCGCCCCTCCCTCCCAGCCCAAAGGGTAAATTGCGTTTGAAAAATAAGATTTATAGGGTTACGAGTACATAAATTTTCTAAAGCTCGGTCGCTCCGCTCCCTCGCATAATTTTGCAAAGACAATCTAAACCGCTTGGGCGGTCTTTCCTTTGCATTTATAGTTGCGTCAATAAGTGTGGGGGGTGGGCAGGGGCGGATCTTGCTTTTGCTAAGGGGAGATTGACCCTGGGGCATCGATAATTTTTTTTGGGGGGGATGGGGCAAACGTGAAAAAAAATAAAAATTTTCGGCGCGCTCCGCGCGCGAAGTTGCAATACAAATTGAGAAAAATTGAGCTTGTTTAAGAGTATTTTAATGCTAAATTTAACGGTGTTGTAATGCTTTCCAATGCTTTTAAAACATGGCGTTTTTCTATATACACATTACATTTTCACTTGGCTGCCCAAGGGGGGGGGAGGTTAAACCCCTAACCCCCGTAGATCCGCCACGGGGGGGGGGGGCGCAATTTCATTGTTTGCCCCGGGCGCCATAATCCCTAGATACGCCACTGCTTACGTGTACCACTGATGAGTAAGAAAAGGCAATATGAAATTACAGGGGAAACGCATTGATCTTACATCACATGATATCAGAGAGGAATTTTGTTGCGTTTGGGTTTTGATATGCTATGGTTGGAATTAGGATTTATAATATTAGGTTTAGAGTTAGGACAAGAAAAAGAAACATTACGGTTTATGTAAGCGTCAGGGTAAAATTTAGGGTCAAGCTTTGTGTTAGGAAAAACTAGGGACTGGGATTATAATAAGGGTGAAGACTGTGTTAGGTTTTGAAAATGGGTCCTGGACACAGTAATTAGTTATTTACAAACGTTGATAATGACAGTACAAAAGGATAAATAAGTCTTTGGAACAATGACCCATGATATTTACCGTAACACTTCCACCGAGCTAGGCACATACTTCCGCTGAAAATAAAATTATATTCTGGTTATTAAAGCTTATCAACCATCAGCCATCAATTTTGATTGATGAGATGAGATGAGATTTGTTATCTATTTTAATATTTCGAAACATCTATCACGACAAAAAATAATTTAAAAAGTACACGAGTAAGAATACATAAATATATAAACGTAACACTATCAACAACTTATGTCCGAGGATTGTCTCAAGGAATTATGGCTGTATAAAGGGCTCTCATCAATGGTTGTAAAAACGGATCAAGAAAAATGTTGTTGGTTTTAATTTAAAAAAAATGCAATTAACCAACTGGTTTTATACGATTTTGTGACCAACTGTTCCGACATACAATGTGGAAAAAACGAATAAATAAAGAGAACAAATTTCTGCCTCGTTTGATGGAGTTTTTAAATATCACCGTGACTTCAACGTGTCGTCTGTGAAACGTTGGCTCTCTTAAATGCTCTCTTGAAGCAAAGGAAAATCAACTTGTCCAAATTTGCACTGTCAGTCGGTCCTCGTAGCTGCGGATTCCGAAAGTGGTTGGCAAACATATTTAAAGGATTTCTTGTACGACTAGAACAGTTAATTATTCACTGGAAAAGACTTAGCATTACGATGGATGCTTTTAATCTAAACGCAATGTTGATTGAGAAATTAAGAATGTAACAATTAATGAAAGGCGGTGATGTTATTTCTACGGGCAATTTGACATACGACGAATTTTATTAGTGAGGGCGCCGTACTTATATTAATAAGTGATAGCGATAGCAGGAATATTGTAATGCTGTAATGTCTACAAGGATTAATTTATTAACTTGAGACGGAATTGGGAGATACAAGAAGATTTTGTAAGATATTTTAGGAAACTGGGTTTACACATAATCTGCAAGCCTAATCAGATTACTATACAAACGTGGTAAAATGTACTTTCGCTCGAAAATGTGCGGATCAAACACCCGTCAATGTTCATAGTGCGCGTCATTGATATTTGTTACATGATACAGATGTATTTGTTGAAGATAACTTCTCTTTCCATGTATTCCATCCATAAATTGTATTTGGAAGAGGAGAGATTGCAATCTCTCCTCTTCCAAATACAATTTATATATTATAAGTAACATGTGTGACTAAATAAATAATTCACAGAAAAGTTGGCCATGAAAGGTGATTTATGGTCCGTTTTGTGCATGTTGAAGAACATTTCTTATTGATACACGTACATGTATACATGTACAGCTTATCTCTATGTCACGGAAATCACTTTCTTTTCAGACTATTGCATAAAAACGAACGCGGCTGTGACGGAAACTTTTGCATCAGCTAAATTCCGGTAATGGATAAATATACCAACGGGATGTTTTCAAAAATGGCGTTGAATTTCAACCCCATAGGTGTCTTTTAACACCTATATGATATCCAAAGTTTGTGTTCATTTCTGGAACACTTCATAATCATTTGAACACGTTTCATAAACACGTTTACGGGTTTAGGTGTCAAAAATCATTAATGTGTCAACAAACTTTTTTGTGAAGCTCTTAACACTTAAGTATTTAGGTGTTCATAAAAATGTATTGTTGATACGTTTATGATTTTTAACACCTAAACACCTAAACGCGTTTAGGATTTCGTATTGAACGTGTTCAAGTGTCTACGAAGTGATCCAAAAAATAAACTGAAAATATACACATAACTCTTACACAAAATGTTTATGATTTCCAGATAAACGTGTTCAAGTATTTATGAAGTGTTACAGAAAAGTGTTTATATACACTTTCAGTGTTGAAATTCAATACCATAAGAATAAATTTGAAAAAATAGCAAGCATATGATTTAAGTATGTGACATGAACTGCAATCTAACATGTATAAGTGACATAAAGCAAAACCTACACTAATATGTACTGATTAAATTTTCTTTTTCAATTTCCAAGTGAAAGTCCTGCGAGAAGGAGCCACTCTAAGTTCAGGAATTAAGCTATTTAAAAAAATGATTAGCATATATCAGAAAACATTTGTTAAACTTAATGATGTTCTGTAACGTTGAACGAAATAATCATTATTCCAGAAATATGTGTATTATGGATTGGTACTGTAGAATAAATATAGTTGTACATTAATATTTCCTACATTTAAGGTAACGATATCTACAATTTTCAGGATGTTTTATCTTAAAAAACGCGCATGCTCGTGTATATTGGTTGACATTATCGGTATCAAACCTATACTCCTTTTGCACGATATTAATAAACAAATATTAATATCAGAACAATTATCTTACACATAGTGTTAAATTTGAGCACGCCGGGCGTTATTTTATCACCTAAAGATATGTAATTATACTTCTTACGGCAGGCGTTCCAGCTTTAAAGGCATCGTATAACACTGTTTTCAGTTTTAAAAATCTGAGCTACATGATTCCCCATGCTACTGCATGGTGTCTCTGATAAGGTCTAAAAATGAAGTCCTGAAAAAATTGCAGTTTAAACCGATCATTAAGTGCTTTTAAAAAGTGAAAATCATTGAGCGACCATTCCCGTTTTCCTCCATAGACTGCTGTGTTGCAGAATTTCCTATCGCCTGAGATTTAATTCATGTGCCGTACATATTCTATGAGCGACCGCATAAATCTCTAAAGTTTTGTGTTCTAGGGTGTTTATTTGTCCATGCAAACACTACCAGATATGTCAGATAGCAAAGTTTGACAATTTTTTTAATAAGGCTTCCACAAAGTTATATAGTGTCTTTAACACCAGATATGTCGAACTATGATATTAATCAACACCCTGGGTGTAAGATTTAAAACTCTGAGTTTATATCTTACAGAGTACAATCATGCATGTACAGATGTATACATGACATTTGAGTTACATTTCCCTTTTCTATCTATTATAGCATCTTTTTAATATCTATTCATTTTTGTGCTGAAACAAAAAGTCTGTAATATTCTACAACTAATATACAACATTCCAAGAATCGAGTTCCATCTATATGAGATTGAAATCACTTCTTCTGTGAAAGACCTGCATTTATTTAAAATAACCTCGATCGACAGACTTTTTCCAAAAATATATCGCAATCAGCTATACCAACGAGTAAATGCTAAATATAAGTTTATGGATCAACACCAATACATTCGAATTGGTCGCGTGACATCAAACGCAGACAAACCAAGGTCATCCTGGAAAGAAAAAGTTGATTAACCTGCGTCATATATCAGCTTGATCACGTGCAACTAGACTCTCCCCCGTCGGCAATCTACATCACCTGATAGCTCTGTTAGAATCGTGTATATCCCGACTTTATACACCCCCGGCGGCTATAATGATAACTGATACGTATAGCTATAATGTCTGTGATATTCGACAATAATCTTGCGACAAATGGGTAACATTTAGAGCTATTTATTGTCCATTCTTCTTCTCTCTTCCTTTTCTCAATATTCCCACCCCCTCAAACGGGCTAAAATGATGTAAATGATGAAAGACCCATGATGAAATAAACACTTAATTTTCAAAGTAGGATAACACGTTATGCAGTAATTGAATTTGAGTGAGGGGAAAATCATTATACTCCGAATGCTGTTTTCATTTCAATTATAATAAGATCGCTTCCAAATCGCATTTACACTTACAAGGACTGTAGTGAATAGGGTAAATTTGTTCAATTCCTCGATTACATTGTAAGTGAGCGCAACGCTGCTTGATTTATAGAATGACGAATAAAAAGACTTCGCAACACTGCTCTTTTCAGATTCTGATTCAGATTCATGTCAATTGTTAAGATAATACACAGAAATGTTGTTTCCATTGGCTTTACAATGATTTATATTACAACATAACAGACAATAACCAAGTCAGTGAATGAACTAAGATAAGCTATAAACAATGCAATAAGTATTTGACATTACAGTATTTTATGACATATCATATAACATACCGAAATATAGGCAAGAAAAAATATGTAATAGAATTTTCAAGTTTCAAGTAACAATAATTATTCAGTTCTATGGAAATTGGAGTATCCCCCCAAAAATCAGTTTATAAAAACAATTTTTTTATGGTTACAATTGCCGATTACATTGTAAGTAACCTGATGTAGTATGTTATTATGTTACATTGGAAAAGATGAACACCGTTATTTGTTCTTTATGACTTTTTCACTTAATTGAAATTCCATACGAATAAACCCAATTAGGCCTACTTCAATTAAAAACCGGGTGGTATGTGAAGTGTGAGTAAAATAATAATTGTATTTATGCTATTTACGGTGCGTATTATGAATACAGAACCAACGACCAAAGGAAGTACTATAGAGTACTATATTAGTATAAAAATCGACAAAATTATCACGTAGAATGTTGGAATTCCGCTGGGGAAGTGGTAATTGTTTGATTGCATGATTATGGATTAATTTTACACGGAAGTTACCATAAGGGCTTACGACAGGAATAAGTATTAATTATGATTTACATGTATACACCCTGCAAAAGATCATTATAATCCTTTATCTAAATTATTATTAAAGATGGTAGCATGAATACCAAAAATAAAGAGTGTTTGCAGAACTAATGGAACAACAACAACAACAACAACAACAACAACATCAACAACAACAACAACAACAATAACAACAACAACAACGACAACAACAAAGGTTTTATTTCATCATGAAAAGAGAAGCTGAAATTATTGCACGTACTTTCAAACACCCATAGAGTGTTCGGTGTAAACACACAGTTTAATGAATGATCTGTAGATTCCCATATGTTGAGGCGTGGGTCGATGAAGAATGGAATTAGGTTATTAAATAAGGATGAAGCAAGCTGCAGTATATCGACAAATACAAATGATTTGTTTAAGCGTGTAATCACCATTACGTTTGTCAGTTTTTGAGATTTGAGATTATGCTCCTATTTCTATTTCCAGTTTTCCAGTAACAATATATTGTATTGTGATATGGTAGCAGGGGCGGCGTAACGTATTTTCGTTGGGGGGGGGGGGGCAAAGCCAAAAAAGGGCACTTATATGTCAATAGGGGCATTGGGCGCATGCAGATATTTTCACCATCAGATGAGGTTTCTGCTTGCAGGTGCTGTTTTTAGCGACAATCTAACTCGAACCAAACCTTTTTGTAATGGGTTCCGATTTAAAGCATGAAATCTATACACAGAGAAAATTTAGAAATTTTAAGTTGTAAAACTCGCTTTGTGGTCTATTCTGGCGCTAATTACAGCACTGAATTTTGTTGTATTTTTAAAAAAGATAAAGAACATCTGTCTAGATCAAACTCTTCTGCTTGAAGTAGTTGTTTCCTCACGGTAATGTAACTTGAGCAAAAGCTTTTTGAAGGGGATTTCTGATCATTAAAACATGAAATATATACCTCGCAAGCGAGTGTAGCAAGCGAGCGGTTTTGGAAAAATTGGAAATTTTAAGTTGTAAAACTCGCTTTGTGCTCTGGCGCTAATTGCAACTCAGAATTTTTGTGAGGTGTGTTAAACATATGAAGAACATATAGATCAAACGGATCCAGAAGAATCAACGAGCAAATACTTTAATGAGGGAAGAGATGATAAACTAGTTTCGTTATGAATTACACAGTCATGATGCACATTGCGAATACGTAAAGTTCTGTTGAAGAAAAGGGGGCAAAACCTTTTTGAAGGGCATTTCTGATCATTAAAACATGAAAAATATCTACCTCGCGAGCGAGCGGTTTTGGAAAAATTAGACATTTTAAGTTGTAAAACTCGCTTTGTGGTCTATTCTAGCGCTTATTACAACTCAGAATTTTTTGCGGTGTGAAAAAGATGAGGAACATAATTATAGATCAAACGGATCCTTAAGAATCAATTTGCAAATACTTTAATGAGGGCAGAGATGATAAACTATTTTCGTTATGAATTACGCGGTCATGATGCACATTGCGAATACGTGAAGTTCTGTTGAAGAAAAGGGGGCATTCTTCTCCTTAAGAAGTGATTTTCTTTGTTGGAGAGAAGAAAAGGCGACCGTAGGACCTGGCCGTAGGAAAGTTCCCCCACGAAAGACAAGAGCATATAAAACTGGGCCATGTAATCACGAAAAATAATGGAGAGGGCCCATTTTTTGGCAACCGCAGACGGCTCTTAGATGAGAGGCCAAATGCCCCTTCTAGGTACATAATGTGTCTCTTCTTTGAACAGAGTATTTTCTTTCTTTTTCTCTACTATGTGCCCCATCAGACAGTTAGAGGCAAAAATAAATAGAATAAACAATAACAGCAATAAAAGAAAATCACCTTCAGTGACGAATGTGCGTATATAAAGGTTTCACTTCACTCAGTATGGGTACAACCCAAGATAAGGCACATTTAACTTAGAAATAAGGCATTATTTGCCTTTGATTAAAAGTAGGGGGGGGGGGGAGAATGGGGCAAACAGTAGGATGGCATAATTTTGCTACCCCGTGAGGGCCCTTATGACGATATACCAAATACCCTTTTTAGGCACAAAATGTTTGTTGAATGTAATTTACCTAATTATATCTATTGTAGGCCTATCGTGCCCCGTAAGGGGCAAAAAAAAAATGAATATAAAAAAAAGAGAAAATCGCCAAAAATGAGTAGACTAATAAAAGGCGTCATTTCACAAAAGACACATTTCATTTTGAAAAAAGGGCATGCGTCATTTCACAAAGAGCACATTTCATCTTGAAAAAGAGGTATTTTTTGCTATCCGATTTTTTTAGGGGGGGGGCAAGTGCCCCCCCCCCCGCCCCCCCGGTTCCGCCGCCCCTATATGGTAGTGATTATACTTCGTTACTTGCTTCTTGTAATGCAATGTAAGTAATTACAACTGATTACATATGAACTGATTATTTGTAATATGTAATATCCAGTTCAATTCAATATTAACAGTAAAGGTGAGATTTGATTTGATTTGAAGTTAGTTAATAAGGATTCGTTTAGATTATCACTATTATCTGTATACCTTGTTCATATGAAACTTCTTTCCTTTTTGCTTGCTTATCCTCCCTCCCCCTCTTGCTGTCATGCCGCGCACGATCAATTGCGCAACACCACCCAGTGCATCATGCATCGTAAGAAGTATTATTAAATGAATTATCACGAACTGCTGCATGTAAGTACACACTGCCATATCACATGCCAACGATATTCCATGGACATGCCGCGATTTACATTACCAGGGAGGTATACGAGATCGGATCTCAAATGTTATTAACGTATTCAAACACCTGCAATTTATTTGAAGTGATAATATTAACACGAGACTCTTCAAAACATCTGATCTCGCCGCACACTCTTCTGATTTCCCTCGGCCAAGATGATGTCGAGGTCGCATGAACGACGAAGAATTGGACACGAACGATTTCTGAAAATTGCCCAGTGGGGAAGATATCGCACGAGGCGTAGTTGTAAATGAGATTTGTGTAGTCAGATATCTTATGCTGATAAGATGAAAATTTAAAGACGCCAAAGTACAAAAAAAACAAAAAAAAACGACGGAATAGGGGTGTTGGAAACGCATGGTTAATTGATGATTAAAATATGGAAATACCGGTACATGTTATACATTTATCGTTATGGGGAGGGCGGGCAATTTAAGCACTCAAGTACATAAGAAAGGCATACAGGTATTTGCCGCTCATAATGTGGAGAAATCCTTAACCACGGATTGCTATTATTCTGGACAACTCCTTTTCTTCATTTTTTCTGGACCCATTAAAGGTAATGGCAGGATTGGAGTAGTCCCCAATTTAGAGCACAATGCTCCCAGAATCAAGTATAGGGCTACTGTTTAAAGTTTTTGCTGTGAAAATACATTTTCTCATTGTTGTACAATTATCAGAAAGTGTTGCGGCGGTGAAATTTGAACTAATACTAGCTTCCTCAATCAAGTAAACACATTCAACACAAATCCTTGTAGCCTGAATATACACTCTTTATCCAGTGTTTTCAATTCATATGACCCTCAGATGTTGGGCAAATGTTTAAGACAAACCTTCGTTTCATTTGTCGCCCCCACTCCCCAGTGTATAATCTGAGGCATTTCACGATTGTGACCTATTAAAATAAGATTAGTCTAGAATTCCACATGCATTGCAATGTTGTCGTATAAAATGTCATGGTATGAAAATAAAACTGATCTAGAAATCATGCATGCCATTAAAACAGATGATATTTAAAGCCGAAGCTACAAATTCA
>JZLH01S0251681.1:16172-26499 GCA_001188425.1 Eucidaris tribuloides
ATAGTGTCTTTAACGCATAGTGTATACACTTGTCACAGCGATAGACTAAATATATAAGTTCACTGTATGTTTTGAATATTGAACAAAATATTATTTTAAAATTTTTACAAACACAGATACACACACACACACACACACACACACACACACACACACACACACACACACACACACACACACACACACACACACACACACACACACACACACACACACACACACACACACACACACACACACACACACACACACACACACACACACTTGAACCTCCGTTGCGGGAAACTGCAGGAACGTCGGGGGGGGGGGGTTATCCACCAATTATCACTTATCATATTGTTAAGTCCTTTTATAGTTGTTGTCGCTTTTTAAATCGCTGATTCTCTCAGGGATTTTAATATTCGTTTCGCACAAGACAGAAAAGAGCATTCGCTAGTGACAGTAAGGAGATAAAATTACGCAAAAGCAAACAATCGCAAAGTCCGAGACGGCTAAACTTAAGCCTGCCGTAGGAGGTTGTTTTCGACATTACCCTGGGGTTCGGGATAGTTCACGCCACTCGTAGTAATTCAACACTGCGCGCGTCAATAATTCTCCGTAATTAGTTTTACGAGAGCCAGATGGATATCTCAAAGGCATACTATGGAAAAAGCTTTGACATTCAAGTAGAAATACCTGCCTTTTCAATTGGCGATAGGCTAAGAGAAATAAGTGGTTACATCAACAAGCATGGAAACCAGTAATGCGATCATCCTTTTGCAAATAGATAAGTTTCATGTTGTTTTTTTTCGGATATAACAGAAAGACACGCGCCTTTATGTAGAGCAATGCACGACATGAATCCAATTTAAACTGAACTAGTTTTCGGCTTCTTCCGGCAGTTTTGGCTGTATCAATGTCGTGTCCACATTTTCAGGCAAATGCCCACGAATGAAAGACAAGTAAAGAGATGAAAGCTTGTGAGTGGGCGGACACAGAACTTGGATTTTACTGGGGTAAGACCGTAAGTATGGCACAAATCTATTCCGGGTGCTAATAGATAAGTATTCACACAACAGGGAAGGAAAACAAACAATGTAACAAATTATTAAAGCAAAGGTCTCTTAAATATTGAGAAACACAATGAATATGAAAACAATTAAGCAGTCAATATACACACTAAGAAAACTAGGTTCAACCTTTAGCCAATGTCACACTGGGAACACGTTTACGGGTGCAACCTTGCACCTTTCAAACCAATGTTTCACTGTGAGCACCTTTAAAGGTGCAAAGTTGAACTTATTTCTCTTAGATCGGAACATGTTGATCGTCGTGGTGTCATTAAAGTGAGAGTACTAGCGAAAAAAAACCCTGTAAAATAAAATGTGATGGAAAACTTGTTTATATGTTGAATACACGGAATAAACATCAGTCGAAACAAAGATGGGAAATAAAACTATATCAATAAGTCTTATATATCAAATGCAATGATATCATTTATTCATATTTTACCTGTATAAAGCAAATAATATATATTAATAACTTACTAAATATGTTACATCTTTAAACGAAAATGCATATGCTAGAATATAGACACTCTTTGTGATAATCAAAATAACAATTACTTCATATTATTTTCAGAGTCATTTAATTTGATTTATACAATTGCATTTCATGTTGGTAGAATTTGACGATTGATATAAAACAACAGCAACATAATAGTTGCAATGTACAGTACAATTGTGTGCCCATTATGTTCTTTGTCAAGGTTATACAAAATTCAGTATTTGAATTTTGACAGTCGTCAAACAACCGCCAACATTAATAAACAAAATGTCCTTTGCATATTGTTTATCACTTCTGATCAAGCGATGCACTTAGTAATGAGAAGTAATATTTTTACACCACCTTCGTTGTGAATAACACTACATATCTTGGTATCTCATGTATGTTGCACTATATAAACACGTCAGAGTTTACACGCATTTGTGGATATGCGACATGGCCTGAACTTTTGGAAATTGTTAAATATGCAGACCACTGATTTATCATCAGCTGTGGTATAATGTTAGAATATGATGAAAATTATTATTTTTTATTCAAGGTTTTTTTCACAGATAGCTTGTAGGAATAACGAATGCAATAAAATTCCGCCCCGAAACTACTTCAATTTTTCCCTTTTTTTGAGAAATTTGATCAATTTGACAATGATTGCTTTCTTAAAACTTGAAGTGGCAATGCTCTATTTTTTTTACAAGATTGATAATTCTTTGCCTGTAATGGCATCTATGTGATAAGCTGACAATAGCTGTGATTTTCAATCTAATTCACATCGTTAACCTTCATGTACAACAATTATGTTTAGAAAATTATATACATAAAATACTGAAATAGAAAATATACATTATTGCTAAATTATAATTTATCAAATTATCATTTAAAATTAACAGTTACAGATGTTCATTAACAAAGTTAGATTTAGCAGTCGCAAATCCAAAGGGGGTGCACCCCTTTGCCGCCAGACTAAACATATCTTCCGACATTTTTAGAATGAATATTAGCATTGAATTGTCTTAATACATCATTTTAAGGGTCAAACAGAGCCCTTTAAGCAATACACACATCAAGTTTAGTTGCAATGATCTAGTATACCCTTCTACTAATTTAGAAAGTATACATGCATGCACGTTTAGTGCAATTTCCAGAATAGTCCCTGTGAAAAAAAACCCTGTATATTATGTGTACATATCGTTTAAACACATACGT
Organism: Eucidaris tribuloides; assembly: GCA_001188425.1. NCBI lineage: Eukaryota > Metazoa > Echinodermata > Echinoidea > Cidaroida > Cidaridae > Eucidaris > Eucidaris tribuloides. Next base: position 18,918 of record JZLH01S0251681.1, read on the forward strand.
CCAACAGATGGGTTTAAAATCAGTAGTTCAAGGACAAAATGCATAATGATGCGGGAATTATTATCACACGTGGTCTCAAACTATTATTCTCGTGGCTTCTTATAAAAAGTGACCTTTTCCAATTTCCAGCGTGGAGTGTCCTCTTTAGTGGCGAAAGAGACAAAACACATAATGACTAAATCTCTATAAGTTTGCCAGCGGGGAGGTGTAATGGGTAGAACAATATTTTTTGTGATACATAACAAATTGTACTTTGATAGTTTAACAAGTCATGACTGTTTTTAACATATCAGTGTGACCTTTAAACATAATACAAATGACATACACAGTCAAATAGGGCGTCTTTACAATATAGGCTACAAGTGTAATATGTAAGTGCAATTATATGTTCCATGTAGGCCTATCGATAGCGGGATCCGTGCACCACGCTTTCTCTCATGTCGTTGATTTATAATAGATAAAATATTTTCTTGTTCGATTATGACAATAAGGAGGATTTACTGATAAAGAATTCACTACCAATTGAAAATCTGCTAATTTGTTGGAAGCAATAAAAACAGGAGAAATCATATGGAAGTGAAACTTGTCATTATTGTCATACTTGTCATACATTGTCATTTTGTTTTGTGTTTGTTATGGTTTGTCTAAAGTTTCTTAATGTTGTGTCATGTTTTGACTTAGCATGATTTACTTTAACATTTTGTAAAGGGGACTTATCACCACCGGGCCATTTGGTTTTATTTAAGTTTGCCTTTTCATTGTCATCATTATTATAATCTGTAAATTGATTTGTATGTTGTTTTGGTACATGCAATGTTATATTCACACTTAAACAAAATAGAGAAACCCAAAATTATTGACAAGCAACAAAACCTGTACAGTCTTTAACCAAAGGAATGCCAGAAAAACATCATGTGCACATTTTCAGCTTTATTTTAATTATGATTTGTATTTTCCCACAAGGAAATAATTTAGTAAACGCAAAAATCAAATCCCAGATAATTCTACGAAGAATTTCCATCCTAGATTTTATCCCTTTCAATATTAATTACAAAAATGTGTTTTTATAGACATCTATTTTCAAAGTAATTAACTTTTACTGTCTCTGAGTTACATTATTATCTTCGTGTGGTTTTGATGTTCACGCACAATACTTGCATATTAGGGTACCTTCTACAATTGTATTTAGGCCTTCAACTCTGCTTGGTTGAAAGAGGAAGAGAAAATTAGGAGCAAAAATTCCCCGAAAAGTAGGAGAAAAGTAGGATTCAATTCACCAAATTGGGAAGAAAGTAAGAAAATGGAAACATGCAGAATACGCAGAAAAAAATGTAAGATTTGCGAAAAAGCAGAAATCTGCGGAAACGAATTTACTTTTACAAACACGACATGATTGTAGAGTACTAGATCTCAGCAGCACCCTGTAAAGACTATTCCACTCCAAACAAATATTAAAGGTTAGTGACATGATTGGGAACCCTTGAAAATGCCTAAAGAACCAAATGAGTTGAAATATATACCAACTATACACTAGCAGGAGTGGATCTCTCACCTGGGAGGAGTTGTCTGTAATTTGTTTACTTAAGGAGAATCAAGCATAAACATAGTAGTATCTTAATTTTATGCGGGGATGATAAAAATAAGCCCCATAAAGAGCCACACAGCAGGTTTCCGTGCTACGAGTGATATTGACATTGTTTATTTTAGAATGAGTCAACGTTTGACTACAAGATTTTCACAGCAGAATCCTTGCGTAGTTTACTTGATTCTAGAGTAGTTTCAGCCCAAGTTGAGGACTACCCCCAATCATGTCATTTACCTTTAAACCTATCGCAAATGTTTTGTACTTGGGAGGGGGGGGGGGCAAAAAGTAGGAAAATAAGGATTTTTAGGGGGAAATGCAAAAATTAGGATCTTCACAAAAAGTCGGAAAAATATGAATAGTAGGACCAGTTGAAGCCCTGTATATTAAACCTCACGGAAGGAAGCTCTGAAATTTTGATAACTCATGATGGATTAAAAAAAAAAGGTGATGGTTGATATCATGGTTTTGTGTGCGGCAAAATAGTACTTTTAAGCTTTATGGAGTTGAAAATCAAGGCCAGATCCTAAATCACATTAACCTGGCAATGGAAAGAGGGCATTTTCCTGGAACTATTCAGGAAATGCAGCCAGTAAATGTGCTCTTTAATTCAGGTAAGCCTTCCATATCCTCGTATTATCGACGATACCATATTACGCTTTGTTCTTTTGCTGGCTTTGAATCGTTCTCTTTGATATTACCCTCAATCATACCCTGAGGGCGTACTTTATTTGAATCGGCTTCGCCACCGTTTCCTGCTTCATCAATAAAACTCGTAAATCTTTTACACGTTCACCTCAATCTGTCATTCAGTCAAGATTTCTCCATGATTATATGAGCATGCACTCATATATTTATGTATTATACAGTCCGCTTCAGTACGCTATACACAGCTATTGCTCATCTGTACTTTCCTATGGTCTACCAAAATTTTATGAGAATAGAAGGCTTTAAAAAAAAGGTTATCACTAATTGTCGGTTGTCCGGCAGAAGGGCCCTAGCATATGTTCCCGGCAGAAGGGCCTTGACAGTAAATTTTCTCTAATTTGAGAATATTGCCTTATTTGATAATTGCACTACCAAACTGACAGAAGGATATAAGAACATCACACTACTTCATGTGAAAATAGCCGGTGGTTTTAAAGTTAGAGGCAATTAAAGGTTAACGCCCTTCTGCCAGACAACCAACAACTTGAACAAATTACAATGTCAATTAAAACCTGTATACTGACCACCCGAGGGAGACAAAAATGACCTTTCTAGACAGGTTTTTAAGCACAATTTTTTTCTCCAGGGGAATCAATTCAGTGACCATTAAAGGCAGGTTGGCTGCTATAGAGAGGTGGCCTGCTTATATATACTGCTTTGTAAAGGTAAAGTTGGTGGTTTCATGCATCAGAGCCTTTAAGGCGCACAAATTGAACACTGAATGTAAACAACAGCAACAAAATCCACACACACATATGTAAGTATATTTGTGATAAAACTATTTATTGATATTTATGTACATGTCTTTCATTTTATACAAATGGACAGAGCAGACGCTGTATTATCATCATATCAACACAAATATATAGTACAAAATTTGAAGAGAATGTCTTCCTGCAGTAACATACAATAAAAACTAGAAGCCAGAAGGACTATCACAACACGAGTCATTTACCTCACAGGCACTTTCATTCATTCTTCATGTGAAGAGAAGTGAATAATTTTCACTTCACCTGAAGAATAAATGAAAGCGCTTTTGAGCAAATTTCTCGTGTCGTATGGCTACTTCAACTCACTTCTAACTTTCATTTTAATACGACATAGCAACAGTTAAACATTAAAATTCCATCGAGTCAAATGCTCCAGGCCTCTTCCTCATTGTTCAACATAATAATTATTCAAGGGCATGTTTTTGGATTTACCAGAGAGTAACTAGTGAGCCTTATACGTGATGACTAAACATTTTACACCATTATAACAAGAGTGTCAAATTGCAGCTAATCGAGAATACCTTCAATAATTACATGGGGATCTTTGAATGGAGGATGAAAAAAATCCTGGAAAAGGCTGAATCTGAAGTATTAAGTGCATTGCTATAGATGTTATTATCATGTACACATGTAGCTTCAAAATATACTTTATTACAACATATTTTTATAAAACACTTTGAGCTTGCTACACAAAAATTGTGGTAAAACATACACTAATAGAAAAGACAGTAATTCCCTCCAAATATAAGGTGAACACGCTATTATTTCATTTAGGATGAATACCAGCTCCCAAATAAAGCGACAATAATTTTCTTGATATTTTTCTCTGTCTTGTCCAATAGAAAATGCAATTCTTTGGATTGATAATACACTGTGAAGGAAAATACTTAAATTCTGTCACCATACAACATTTCTTTGCAAATACTTGAAATAACGTGATCAGATTCCTGCAGCAAAATGACAAAATGCTTTAGCTGAAACCTACAAATTCAGAACGGATCTTCACAGTTGGTTAGCAATCAGTTAACCTTTTCTGGTACAGCACTAAGACAGATACATGTCTAACGAACCCTCACCAAGTATCACTGTCAATCCCAATTCAAATCTCTGATGACAATACCAGGCCTTCAACCCTGCTTGGTTGTAAAAGTAGGAGAAAATTAGGAACAAAATTTCCCCAAAAGTAGGGTTTATTCCAGCAAAGTAGGATATTTATAAGTAGTGTTTGGAGTAGTAACCACGAAGAAAATGGAAACATGCGAAATACGTGGAAAACTTTTTTAAGATCGGCAAAAAAAGCAGAAATACAGCCCTATTATAAATTGAGATGGAAATGTAAATATCAACCTTGACTTGAGAAATAATGACTTCATAAATAGTATAAACCAGCAAAATATAATAGCTTACTTTCACTTTATTTAATCTTGTATCACAGTCGCTCATGAAATATATTTATCAGCACAAGTGACGTAACTGACTGAAATGTCTCAATTAGTACTAAATCTGTTTTCTAGAATCTAGAAATCTTTGTAGCATATTCTCCATCTAAAATTCTCACCAGACATTTCAGCATATTTCACTCCTTGAACAAAAAACATATGTATGGATGCATTTTTGCCTCAAATGGCAGTGCAGTCTACATGCATTCTGCAAGCAGATGTACTTTTTGCACTGTGCATCTTTTGCGATGCATGCCCCCTCCCACACCCTTCGGAGATTAAGTGAAATAAATACAACTTTGTCCTTCCGAACATTACTGTTACAGCCACGGGTGTTTCTCTGCTTCATACGGTTGTGGTTGATCAAAACTCTCCTCAATTGGTTTGCTAAATGACGAGTTCTTCTTGAAGGGTGTGTCGAGCGTCTTCATCTGTGATACTCCCTGTGGGTTTATAAAGGAAAAGACGATAAAAATGTATCATTTGTGGTTAATTTAATCACAGAATGATATCGTCGGCGGTCATCCGAACCGTTGTATCGCGATACGACCCTGCAAAACTCATTTCAGAGAAAATCGACTTTAAAGTTTACTATAATTGCCACTTTTTGTCCCAAGCATTACAAGATGTTCATTGCTAGAAATATACATGGTAGGAAAGACCAAGACAATTGCTTAACACTGACATCTTTATTTTTACCCAGAACCAAGAATAAGAGAAAATATCGCAAAAGAGCTACATGCTTGTAATTTCGGTTTGAGCGGTTTAGATTTTCCCTGTATTAAAACGCCATAGGGAGTTCAACAACGCTGACCGCATTTTCAATACGTGCGATCAAGCAAACCGTCGTATCTCTCTTTCACGTGCAAAGTCAATGCAGCGCGTATGCTGACCGCGTATTTGCATATTAAGTACGTGCAGTTGTTTGCTGTGTTACAGCACACGTTTCCAATGGGATTCGCGCATTTTATCAAAAATTTGTATGGCATCGCCTTTAAAATCCCCACATATCTCAAAAAATAAAATAAATTGCTGCCTAAAAATTTAACCATGTATAGAGTAGGACTTGTACTTCCACTTTCTGCAAAAATCTCAAAATCCATATTTTGACCAAAATCGACTGATACAACGGTTTGGATGAACGCCGATGATATGTGTAGATGAGTGAGCGCTTTCACTATCAGTCAAGAACGGTCAACACTGTCTTCAGAAAATTACATTGTAAGAGTTTTTTTTTAATCTACAACTTTGGACACCAAAAGAGTTGCCAATTTTTTTAATGAAAAATAGATTTATTTGATTTAAATCTGATATCTATGATTTTAATCATTCAAAAATAAAATTTATAAATAGCCAATCCAAAACAACTGTCCCTCATTAGTGTGAAGGAGGTTTGATTTAATAAAATATGAATCAATCCATCTTTCAAATCATTCAAACCTTCAAGTTTTCAATTTTTCTCGGAAATGGGAGAAATTCAAATCTTTATTCCTTTCTTGTTTTTTCTACAATTTTTGTCACATGACCAATTTGTAATGCATTTCTTTGTTTTATCATTTTAATAATAATGAGTAATAATCAGAGCTATACACAAATGTACCATAGCCCTTACATCAACTTAGAGATATATACATGACAAAAATTACAGAGAAAACAGATCCGTTTTAAGATTCTTTTTGAAAATGTCAGGTGTTGGTGTTCCCTTATTTTGAGTGGAAGATCATTCCAAAATTTGGCGGCTGAAACATTAAAATGTTTGTCACCTATTTATTAAAAACTTTGTGGAATGGTTAGTAAACTTTTATCTGACATTGAATGCAGTGTACGTGTGGGTGTGTAAACAGAGATCAACTCCTGGAGCTAGGTAGGAGTAGATTACTTTAATTTTAATCAATAATTTAAAGCACTTGGACACAGCGTTTGTCCACCATGCATTTGTAAAATGTTACAGAAAGACACTATATAACATTGTGGAAGACCTGTTTAAAATTTTTTCAAACTTTGCTATCTGACATATCTGACAGTGGTTGAATGGACAAATATACACCCTAGAACACAAAAGTTCAGACAGATATGCTGTCACTTGTAAAATATGTAAAAAATGGCACATGAATTATTCTCAGGGATGAATATTCTGCAACATAGGAGTCTATGAGGGAAAACTGGAATGGTCTCTCAATTTTTACTTTATTAATAGTACAGGACCAGCCTGTAGGTCCCGTGACCAAAGTCTGGGAACAAAGGTTTGAAAGTGGTTTTGGGTTCCCTGATGGATTCTGAACATTTTTGACTTGGGCTGGCCACTTCGAACTTCCGGGCATTTTGGGTAGGGGTCAATTAAAGTTCACACGGGGGTAAAAAATCCAAGTTGTCTAAATTGTGTCAACATACATATCAAATTACTCGTCTACTTACAAGGATTCCAAAAATGTATACTTTGCTATGTATCCGATGTCAAACGAGGGCGCTACAGCCCAAAATATGAAAAGGTCAACGCACTTTCGATGTCAGGTCAAAATGGTTCCTTGACCAATTTTGATGATTCTGGTGTCTAATTACATGTATATGTTCTCCTACATGAGAAATACAATTATGTACTTTTTAAATGGAAACATTGGATTCTTAACCTTAAAGACACTATATAACACTATGGAAGACCCGTTTAAAAAATTGTCGAACTTTGCTATCTGACATATCTGAAAGTGTTTGAATGGACAAATAAACACCCTAGAACACAAAAGTTTGGACAGTTATGCTGTCACTAGTACAATATGTGCAGATACAAATTGGCACATTAATTTTATATCGGGTGACAGGAAATTCTGCAACACAGCAGTCTATGGAGAAAAGCTGGAATGGTCTCTCGATGATTTTCTCATTTTTAAAGCACTTAATGATTGTTTTACACTGCAATTTCTTCAGGGCTTCATTTTTAGACTGTATCAAAGACACCAGTTGCATGGGGAATCATGTAGCTCAGATTTTTTAAACTGGAAACATTGTTATACAGTGCCTTTAAAATTCGAAAATTGGCACGCCACAATAAGTCTATGCAGCAATATGCCATATATTACCATATGACG
>JZLH01S0251694.1:0-19255 GCA_001188425.1 Eucidaris tribuloides
TTTTGTATATCTGTAGTTTGCATTAGGTCAAGCATGGTCCGTTCTCAGTATTTTTAGTAAATTAAAATGCAACCAAAATCAATGATAAGTATTTTCTGATGGTTTGAATTTCTTGAATTATCCCTCATTATTAATTTCAATTAGTAGAAATTCAAGAATTATAAGACATCGATATGCTGCATGAACTTAAAGGTATTAGCTAACATTTACCACAGTTAAAAAAATCTGAGCTACATGATTCCCCATGCTACTATTGTCTTTGATAAGGTCTAAAAATGACGCCCTGAAAAAATTGTATTTCAAAATGATTATTAAGTGTTTAAAACAAGTGAAAATCATAAGTTGATCGGATTCACCTGCCCATTTTCTCCCATAGACTTACTGTTTGTACACCTACGCTATTTAAACTCGCCCCGAGTTTTGATTGTTTATTCATGCATAACTTGCCATTGGCAGTGACACTTTCCAAACTTTTTTTTATTCTAGGGTGTTTATTTGTCCATATGAACACTACTATGTTGTTCAGATATCACAATTTGATTTTTTTTTTTAAATTGAAGCTCCACAATGTTAGCCTATCACTTTAGGGACTACCATTCTTCAGTACTTTTGAGATTGCTTGAATGGAAATGAAATGAGTGGTAAGTAGCCTGGGATGTCAGTTTTCTTCAGACAAGAACAATAGGAATGCCGACCAAACTCCCTGAAAATATGACTGCATAGTACCCAAGATAAAACTGATATTTCGAAGTATATGTATATCGATAAACTTTGAAACGTAGTACCAATGTTTGCTATAAAGACACTTTCTTATCAAATTAAAAAGGTTATAATGAGATTTTATAAAATAACCACAAAATAAAACGTAATTGTACTTCATAGTCATGTGTAAAGAGATCCTGCATTGATTTCAATGCACTCTTTTTCACAGTAAGTAAGAAAAGTACAGCATAAATTTCAATTAAAGCAGCAGAGAAACTCAAGGCACGGATCAAAAAGAAGAATTACTTAAATACGTTGCATAACTACTGTTGGTGTGGTAATATTTTTAAAAGTATAACTATGCAGTGCGTCCCAGAAAAAACCAGAACCCTGAAACAAAGGCTTATTGTGGGGAAGCAATGAGTTGTATAATTAAACAAGGACAACGCATAGCACACCATCCCCACGCCGGGTACATAATATTATATCACACATATGCGTATTTAATGAAGTGTGAAATTTGCCATTTGGCATACATACTTGAAGATCAAAATCTGTCTAGCATTACTAAAGTCATTGAACGGAACTTGTAATTAGCTATTCTTACATACTTAATGAGCTATGACCTTTGACTATTGACATACGTGTACACAATCCAAAATCAAATTATATTTTGATATTATGTATGACAAGATTAAGATTTGACCACCATTTCACTTACAAATGTGTGTAAACATATTTAGTGAGGAAAATAACCCTTTCATCAATGAATATATGTCTTTTTTAGGGTAAAAGTATCTTTATTTTTAGTGTTTGCAGACTAGAATCATGTATATTTCACTGTTTAAAGAAAAATCAAATTTTTGTACATTTTTGTTAAAAAAATAGCTGTTTTGGGGTGACAAAAAATTGCTCTATCTACTTTGAAATGTTTGTAGTATCCACAAACTTAGAATATATCTCTTGTTTTTGTTCACATTCGATATTTCATAGTAAATGTAAGTAGTCTTTCAACTGAAACTTTATTTGCTTCACTTTACTGCAGACTTTACATATGGAAACCCAAAGAAATTGCTCTATGACAAGCGATACCCCAAAAGAGCCCCCTTTCAGAGTAATATATATATATCTATTTTGGTCCACTATAACATCTGATAGGAAGAAGCTAGCCGACTGAATTTCCCCTTATTATTTGCAGAATCTAATTATCTATAAGCTTATTATAATTGTATTTTACTTACAAATAAATAAACAGGAAAATTATGCGAAACTCTACCCTTAACCCTTAATTTTGAAAAGTGTGCAAAACATCAGGACATTTAAAAAAAATATTTTGGGAAAACCAATCAAGCTACACTACAGGCCTAATAATCAAATCAATTATGCCTCGTATATTTCCCAATAAGTGATTAGATTTCTGATATGGTGGCCTACATATTTTTCTAAATAATTCTTTTAAAAATTTATTTTACCCATTTTCAACCCAAATATGAATATGCAATAGACCACTTGATAATGTATTCAAATTTACGGAAGTTTTTTTCTTTCGAAACCTAGTGCAGAGTTATATTTCTCACCTATTCTTTTGAATAAATTTTCAATATTAAAAACGCAAATTGTAAACATTAATTGTTGATATGTCTGGCAAGCCTCCAGCAAACTGTCAGGTTGTTGAGCGCAACATTCTTCAGAATAGTATGCAAAGAATTTGCATTAATATTAACTCTTTGTGTGCGGGACCCTGAATCCCGTGCGGGCGGGGTTTATTTCAAAGAGTGCTGAGTATCGGGAAAGGAAATAAGTAACTGACTTCAACTGGCAATAACTTTGCACAACTACGTTTTCAGGAAAATTGTAATACAGCAAAGTTGAAGTACATTTTACAGACCTTCTAAATGCATATAGGGTGTTTGGAAATATACATCTGAATTTTGTAAAGTAATGCTAATTATAACAACATAAGTAGTCTCCAAGGGTGGTTCGGGCTGGGGGCTTGGAAGAATATAATCATCCATTAAATTTAAAGAGGGTAAACCACAAGTTATCAAAAAAAACCCTGATTTTTACAATTAATGAAAGAGAATGAGTACAAATAAGAGTGAGATGAAAGATATCAGTGAATAGCGGTCAATGTGTAATTGATCCCTTTTAAGTAAGCTTTCAAAAGTGAACTTGGTTAACCTTTGTCTAATTGTATCACGATGCTGATTGCATTTATGCGATTTTTTGGTTCTTAGAAATCTACATAATAACCCGTACTTTGAGGAATGTAAACAACACAAGAGATACTGTAGTGTTTGGGAAATCACGGTAATTCGGTGAATAAAAATCGTTGTCTACGTTGACGTGAAATGCGAACGCCGCACGCTGCAGGGAGTGCATGGACGAATACGGTGTAAAAGAGTAAAAGTTATTGCAAAGCTATATATGCCCTAGTCTGGCTTCCAGGCATTTAGATTAACATATTCTCGCACTTATTGAGCTATGACCTTTGACCTTTGACCTCCACACTCCTAAATCGATCTTGGGGTATATTTTGATTTCATGTACCTTCATACCAAATCTCATCAAAATCTGTCAAATACAAGTAAAGTTATCGAATGGAAACCAGTTTTCGCATTTAATGAGCTATGACCTTTGACTTTTAATTTACTACCACCGAAACCGAACTTGGGCTGTATTTTGATATCATGTACCTCCATACCGAATTTCATAGAAATCTTTTAAAATTATTAAAGCACGGAAACCAGTGTTTCGGACGGACGGACGGACGACGGCGTTTCTATATGCCCTCCTGACTTCGTCGGGCGAGGGAATAAAAAACACTTCCAAACTAAACTTTCAGGTGTGCTCTTTTTAATAATATTCTAACCAAACTTTATTCACTGAGGCATCTCAGAGTAACGTATTTTTGACATTTTAATGTCCAAAACCATTTGCTACACATTTTGCCTGTGACACTGAGCAGTCTATGTGTCCATTACTTTCTTTTCCTGATGTGCACGGTGACAAAAGCAAGAAGGATAGCAAATGGTTTTTGACATTAAATTTTCAAAGCCATGGTTGTCAGAAATGCAGGAATAAAAAGTTTGTGTCACTTATCATTAAAAAGAATATAAATGAAAGTTTATTTCAGGCATGTTCTTTTGATCATATAGGCCATTGCTTCCACGCAACAAGCCTTTGTTTTAGGGTTCTCTTTTTCTGGGACGCAGTGTATTTCACAGAATAAACTTTAGGGTATGCATTTCGGTTACCTTGACAAATTGGAAGTGAAGGTGAGAGTGTGCCGAGTTGACAAGTTACTGTGTCATCCGGTGCAGTCAAGGGGGTGTAACCGATGTCACACGAAAATGTGCAGGTATCACTATCGTTTAAATAATCTCCCTCCGCACATTGACTTGATGAAAGTCCAGGTCCAAATGCAGGAACCTGACACTGATCTTTAAAAGAAAAGAAATGTCATTTTAAATGCAATGAACCCTTTACATGTATATATAATTATGCACTTGAACATTTGGAAATTGATAGTCATTGCACATAGGTATGTCCAAAACCCTTTTTTGTTTTTCAATGTTGCAGATCACAAAAGACGAAATTCATGCAGAACGAGAGAAGAAAAATGAAAGGAAAATTGTTGAACCGATTAATTGTAAAAATGCATCAGGGGGGATTCGTTAAGCCGTCTGTTGTTAATTTTTTGTTGTTGCAGGTATTAGATATCCACCAATATTTAAACTGGCCCTGATTTTACCAACACATTCAAGTCTGCCAATTTGTGTGTCCCGCCAATGCCTTTTAAATGAATGAGATAAAAGGTACAGTTGCACCAAGGTAGTCTTCATCTGGTGCTTATCTTGAAATAAGTTTAAATGTAAAGCTGTATTTTACCAAAAAAGTACGCAGGTTACATTAATATTGAATGAAAGAGGATGTCTTAAAATAACCTTGACAAGTTGGGAGTGTAAGTGATGTGCCAGATTCGCAAGTTGCAGTGCCATCCGGTGCAGTCAAGGGGGTGTAACCGACGTCACACGCAAACGTGCAGGTATCACTATCGTTCAAATAATCTCCCTCTGCACATTGACCTGATAAAAGCCCAAGTCCAAATGCTGGAATTTGACATTGAGCTATAAAAGAGAAGAAATTTTTATATTATATGCAATGAACCATTTACATGTAGATACGCTTCTAAAGCCCAAGTTTAGATTTGGGGATTTTATTTTATTTGAAAGCTTTATGCCCAAAAGTCATATCCCAGCAATAATAGATTCTGAATGTCCTTTTTTTTTTTATTAATTAATGAAAAATCTCGGGGGGGGGGAGGACCCCGAGATTTTCGAGTATATTTTACATTTTAGCATCCAAATGGTTAATAAGGTGTTAAGGTTATCCGAGTTATACCTCATCTGTAGGAGCAGAGTCTGCTCTTTCCGATGAAGTATAAGCTTTCAAATAATAAAAAAAATCCCCCAAACTAAACTTGGGCTTTAAGTTTGAAAAGTAATATTGTACTACCATTACAATCACATAAGTATTGTATATGTCCAAAATACTTTTTTTTATTAAATTAATTATATATGAGCTGCAGTGTGGGAGATCACAAAAAACCCATAAAATTCATGCAGAACGAAGAAGGAAAATGAAAGGAATATACTTGGACAGATTAATTGTAAAAATGCATCAAGGAGGAATCGCTTAGTTGTTTGTTAGTAATTATTTTTTTACGGGTATTAACTATTCATAAAAATTTTTCTGGCCGTGATTTTACCGACAAATGTGTTACCTCTCCCAATCCCGTCAATGCTTTTTTAATAAATGCGATAAAAGGGGCAATTGTATCAAAGTGGTCTTCATATGGTGTTGGCTTGAAATAGGCTAAAATGTATAACTGTATTTCACAAAAAGTACGCAGGGATACCAAAAAAAAATTAATGTAAGAGGATGTCTTAAATTACCTTGACAAGTTGGAAGTGTAAGTGATGTGCCAGATTCGCAAGTTACAGTGTCATCCGGCGCAGTCAAGGGGGTGTAACCGACGTCACACGCAAACGTGCAGGTATCACTATCGTTCAAATAATCTCCGTCTGCACATTGACTTGATAAAAGTCCAGGTTCGAATTCTGGAATCTGACACTGGGCTGTAAAGAGAGAACATTTATATTATATGCAGTGAACCACCTAGTGATATTGTACTACCATTACAATCACATAGGCATTACATACGTCCAATTTTTTTTTTTTATTAAGTTAGTTATATATGACCTGCAATGTGGGAGATCACAAAAAATGAAATTCATTCAGAACGAAAGATGGAAAATGAAAGAAATATACTTGAACAGATTAATTGTAAAAATGCATCAGGGAGGAATCGCTTAGTTGTTTGTTGGTTATTATTTTTTACAGGTATTAAATATTCATCAATATTTTTCTGACCCTGATTTTACCGACAAATTGCAGCTGGCCTATTTGTTACCTCTCCCAATCCCATCAATGCCTTTTAATGAATGAAATAAAAAGGTACAGTTGCATTAAGGTGGTCTTCATATGGTGTTGGTCTTGAAATTAGTTAAAATGTATAACTGTCTTTCATAAAAAAAAGTACGCAGGGATACCAAAAAAAATAATGTAAGAGGGTGTCTTAAATTAACCTTGACAAGTTGGGAGTGTAAGTAATGTGCCAGGACCGCAAGTTAGAGTGTCACCCGGCGCAGTCAAGGGGGTGTAACCGACGTCACACGCAAACGTGCAGGTATCAGTATCGTTCAAATAATCTCCCTCGCACATTGACTAGATAAAAGTCCAAGCCCAAATGCTGGAACTTGACACTGAGCTACAAAAGAGAAGAAATTTTTATATTATATGCAATGAACCATTTACATGTATATACGCTTCTAAAGCCCAAGTTTAGATTTGGGGATTTTATTTATTTGAAAGCTTTATGCCCAAAAGTCATATCCCAGCAATAATAGATTCTGAATGTCCTTAGTTTTTTTTTTTATTAATTAATGAAAAATCTCGGGGGGGGGGGGGAGGACCCCGAGATTTTCGAGTATATTTTACATTTTAGCATCCAAATGGTTAATAAGGTGTTAAGGTTATCCGAGTTATACCTCATCTGTAGGAGCAGAGTCTGCTCTTTCAGATGAAGTAGAAGCTTTCAAATGATAAAAAAATCCCCCAAACTAAACTTGGGCTTTAACTTTGAAAAGTGATATTGTACTACCATTACAATCACATAAGTATTGTATATGTCCAAAATACTTTTTTGTTAAGTTAAATGTATATGAGCTGCAGTGTGGGAGATCACAAAAAAACATAAAATTCATGCAGAACGAAGATGGAAAATGAAAGGAATATACTTGGACAGGTTAATTGTAAAAATGCATCAAGGAGGAATCGCTTAGTTGTTTGTTAGTAATTATTTTTTTTACGGGTATTAACTATTCATCGATATTTTTCTGGCCGTGATTTTACCGACAAATTTGTTACCTCTCCCAATCCCGTCAATGCTTTTTTAATAAATGCGATAAAAGGGGCAATTGTATCAAGGTGGTCTTCATATGGTGTTGGCTTGAAATAGGCTAAAATGTATAACTGTATTTCACAAAAAGTACGCAGGGATACAAAAAAAAATAATGTAAGAGGATGTCTTAAAATTACCTTGACAAGTTGGAAGTGTAAGTGATGTGCCAGATTCGCAAGTTACAGTGTCATCCGGCGCAGTCAAGGGGGTGTAACCGACGTCACACGCAAACGTGCAGGTATCACTATCGTTCAAATAATCTCCCTCTGCACATTGACTTGATAAAAGTCCAGGTCCAAATTCTGGAATCTGACACTGGACTGTAAAGAGAGAACTTTTATATTAAATGCAATGAACCATTTACTTTGAACTTTTCCAAGCTTTTAACTTTGAACAGTAATATTGTACTACCATTTCAATCTCATAGGTATTATATATGTCCAAAATACTTTTTTTAATTAAGTTAATTATATATGAGCTGCAGTGTGGGAGATCACAAAAAATGAAATTCACACAGAACGAAGAAGGAAAATGAAAGAAATATACTTGGACAGATTAATTGTAAAAATGCATCAAGGAGGAATCGCTTAGTTTTTTGCTGGTAATTATCTTTTGACCTGATAAAAGTCCAGGTCCAAATTCTGGAATCTGACACTGGGCTGTAAAGAGAGAACATTTATATTATATGCAATTAACCATTTACATGTTCATACACTTTTAACATTTGAAAAGTCATTGTGATACCATGAAAATAACATAGGGATGTCTAAAAACCTCTGTGTTTATTAACAAAATTAATATATATGAACTGTAGTGTGGCCGATCACAAAAGCGAAATTCATGCAACACGAGATAAGAAAAATGGAAGGAATGTAGTTGGACATACTAATTGTAAAAAACGCATCAGGGAGGATTCTGTTGTTCAAGAGAGATAGGTAATATTATGGTTTGATAACTTCATGGACATGTAGCTAGTACAGTTTCACTACATGCCAAAAACATATACCCTGTACAACCTCGACAGTCACATAGATAAGTCATGAGAAACATTCGGTTTCTATATAATCAGGATCATTACTGAGCTGGTAAAGAGCTAAAAGAAAAACATGAGTAATGATAAAGAAGGAGGAAAAAAGAGATAAAGAACGAAAGAAAACAAATAACTAAATGTAACCCGTCATATCAAAAAGAGGCACAAGTACTGTGTAGGGATTTTCCTTGGAATTAAGGTAACTAAAAGAGACGATAAGGGAGTTAGGACCAGACGGAAAGTACCGTTGAGGATTTTTTTCTTAACTTCAAGTAGCACACTGACCAGTGATTGTACTGGAATTCGGATAATCTCAAAAATACTAACAATTGTTAACTCAGCATACTCAAAGTAATGACGAAGAATAATTGAATAAATTAATGCCCAAGTTGAGTTTTGGGGATTTTTTTTATTTGATAGCTTTATGCCCAAAAGTCATATCCCTGCAATAATAGATTCTGAATATCTTTAGGTTTTTTTTATTAATTTATTTAAAAAAATCCCGGGGGGGGGGGGCGAGTTTTTCGACTATATTTTACATTATAGCATCCAAAGGGTTAATAAGGTGTTGAGGATATATGAGTTATACCTCATCTGAAAGAACAGAGTCTTTTCTTTCAGATGAGGTATAACTCATATAATCTTAACGCCTAATTAACTCTTGGGATGCTACAATGTAAGATATAGTCCAAAATCTCGGGGTCCCCCCCCCCGAGATTTTCATTAATTAATTTAAAAAAATAAAGACATTCATAATCTATTATTGCAGGGTTATGACTTTGGGGCATAAAGCTTTCAAATAAGAAAACAGGCTGTAGTTAGTGATTTTGCAATGATCCAAGCAGCGTACTGACCACTCATTTCACCTGAATTATAAAAAAAAAAAAAACATGACAAGACTGACGAGCAATTTTGCTGGAATTCAAGCATCATACAGACCACCGATTTTCCTTCATTTCAGCAATTTTAAAAGTACTGATGAGACATCTTACTTGATATGACGCTGCAGGGTGATTACTCGTACTTCTCGAACTAACCCAATCTAAAAGTAGAGATAGATAAATAACCATTTACTACCTAGGTCTTGTAATTCTCTCAGTTGTGATATATCCTGCATCTGTTTCCAGTAGCCATCGGGTAAAATAAATTTACTCTATCTGAAAGTACAGAGTATTTTTCTTCAATTTAAGCAGCACAATGACAACTAATTTCGCTTGAATTCAAGTAATCTAAAACAACCTAGAAGGGGAGTTTGAAGAAAACTGAAAGTACTTATGATAAAGTTTGCTTGAATTCAAGCAGTATACTGACCACTGATTTTGCTTGAATTCGAACAATCTTAAAAGTACTCACAATTTTGACCTTGAGAGACTCAAAATAATGACGACGGGTAATTAAAGGGAAAAGGAGCCAGCAACTAACAGGCATAAGTTAAGAAAAAAATGATAGTGTGAGTATTGTGAGAATTATGGTACATGGTGATAAAGACTAAAGCCTAAATAAGGGGAACTGTGTGATACTCACCCTCAACATGGCCCTATAAATTACTTATTTTGCGTTTATTTTAGGTCTTTGCAAGTTTTATCCCCGGATAAAACATGCAGAAACAGCTATATGGGGAGGAGTCTATCGATTCGAACAGTGCATACATTACCTCGGCGCAACTAACACACGTCGGGTGGCATGCATCGGTCACGCATGGTCACCTCCATGAAAAAAAACAGGCTGTAGTTCGTAAATTTGCAATGATTCAAGCAGCGTACTGACCACTCATTTTACTTGAATAAAAAAAAACAGACCAGACTGACGAGCAATTTTACTTGAATTCAAGCATCATATACAGACCACTGATTTTAGTTTATTTCAGCAATTTTAAAAGTACTGATGAGACATCTTACTTGATATCACGATGTAGAGTGATTACTCGTACTTCTCGGTCTTTCCCAATCTAAAAGTAAAGAAAAATAATCAACCCTTTGCAACCTAGATTTTGTATTTCTTTCAGAGTTGATATCTCTGTATCTGTTTCCAGTAGCCATCGGGTAAAATGAATTCTCTCTATCTGAAAGTAAGGTGTATTTATTTGGAATTCAAGCAGCACACTGACCACTTTGTTCGATTGAATTCACGAAATACAAAAAAAAAAACAAAAAAAAAACTTAGAAAGGGGAGTTTGAAGAAAACTGAAAGTACGAATGACAAATTTTGCTTGAATTCAATAGCAAAATCCAATATATCCATTTTAGGCAAACTGAGTTAAACGACATTTTTTACTGTGCACATATAAAGCATGGTAGAAAACTCAACTTTGGTCAAATGCTTGTATGTAATTATTCTATTACAGTGGCAAAATTACATAAATCTACATATATGGCATTTTACCAAAATTAATTGCTTTAATTGCAGTTTTATGGCAAAATGGCAAATAAACCTGAATTGTTTGTTTGTTTTGCAAAATGCCATATATCCATATTCAATTCTGATCAAGGAGGCGAAACGGAGCATCTAATCAATGTTCTTTTTTTTTTCGTGGACTGCATGCCAGCGCGTGCCTGGCCTGCCTCAAGGTCACTTTGCAACTGTAGAGTTTAAGGGCACCGCCACGTTGGGAATGATATGCACGGTGATTGGCCGAGTGGATATATTGGGTTTTGACATGAAAGTCGTATGGATATATTGGGTTTTGCCATGAAACCATTTTTTTTTTCAAAATCACCCAATCCCAGGTTATGGTGAATTCTTGAAAAAAATGCTATCATGCACCTGACCTGCCTTGGGTCACTGTGTGTCTACCCAAGGACCTTTAACGAATTTTGCTTGGGTTTAAAGTAACTAAAAGAGACGGTAAGAGAGTTTCGAGCACCCTGAAAGTAGTGTTGAGGAATTTGCTTGAATTCTCAAAGGTACTCACAATTCTGACCTCGAGAGACTCAAAGTAATGACGAAAAAACAGAATAAATTAAAGCAGACTGTAGTTAGTGATTCTGCAATGATTCAAGCAGCGAACTGACCACTGCTTTCGCTTGAATTCATGGAAATTAGAAAACATAGAAACTGTAGTTTAAAGAAAACTGAAAGCACTAATAACAAATCTTGCTTGAATTCAAGCAGCATACTGTCCACTGATTTTGCTTGAATCCATGCAAACTTAAAAGTGCTGAAAATTTTTGAATTAATACAAATAAAAAAAACGACGAAGAAAAATTTAATAAATCTAAACTAAGTGAAATAAGAAATCTGTGGCCTTCCTTAAATTCAGAAGCACACTGACCATTGATTTCGCACAAATTTATACTTAAGGTAATATAGAGGAATCTTCCTTGAGTTTAAGGTACCTAAAAGAGTAGATAAGAGAGTCTCGAGCAAACTGAGAGTACTGTTGAGGAAATTAGCTTGAATTCAAGCAGCATACTGACCACTGATTTTGCTTGAATTCGAACAATCTCAAAAGTACTGACAATTCCGAACTGGACAGACTCACAGTAATGACGAAGAATAATTGATTAAATTAAAACAGGCTTTAGTTAAAGATTTTGCAATAATTCAAGCAGCGTACTCACCACTCATTACACTTGAACTCAACAAAACTAACCAGACTGATGAGCAATTTTGCTTGAATTCTGGCATCATACAGACCACTGATTCTACTTGATTTAAAAAAAAAAACCAAAGTACTGATGAAATATCGTGATTGATATCAAGTTGTATACCGATGACTCGTACTTCTCGAACTTACATAATCTAAAAGTAATGAGGAATAACTAATCTGTTGCCACCTAGATTTTGTAATTATCACAGAGTTGATGCATCCTGCATCTGTTTCCATTAGCCATCGCGTAAAATAGTTCACGCTTTTTGAAAGTACTGACTATTTTTTCTAAATTGAAGCAGGGTACTGACCACTGCTTTTGCTTGAATTGACGGAACTCCCGCCCCCCCCCTCCCCTCAAAAAAATAAATAAAAACGGAGTTTGAAGCTAACTGATAGTACTACAAATATTGCATGAATTCAAGCACCACACTGACCTTTAATTTTGCTTGAATTCGGGCAATATCAATTGTACTGACAATTTTAGGATTGATACAAATAGAGAGAAACGACGAAGGGTTATTAAATCTATTAAAACCAAGTAAAAGAAGAAGTCTGAGATTTTAATTAAATGGATGATGCGTACTAACCATATATTTCGCTTACTTTACAGGAACAGAAGGTATTGTACAAGATTTTTTTTTCTAATAATTCTCGTTAACTTAAAGGGACCATTAGGGAGCTTCAAGCAAACTGAAAGTACGAATAAGAATTTTGGCTTTAATTTAAGCAACATACTGATCACGAATTTTGCCTGAATTCGAGCATACTCAAAAGTACTGACAATGTTTGAATTGATACAAATAGAAAGAAACGACAAATAATAATTCACTAGAATAAAACTAAGTGAAATAAGAAATCTGCTGTTTAGCTTCAATTCAAGAGGCACACGGACCACTGATTTTGCTCAAATTTAAGAATACCTAAGTTACTATAGTGGAATTTTCCTAGGATTTAAAGTAACTTAAAGAGACGATGAGGGAGTTTCGAGCAAACTGAAAGTACTGTTGACAGTTAGGCGTAAGAGCGGAATACCAATCTTTTTTTAAGAATAACGTTATTCCACTCTTTTTGGAGTTAATGAATAATACATTAACCTTAGTCCCATCATGCATCACGAAGCCTTGCGTGTTATACATATGGCCTGCAATTTTCTTTTATGCAATACCGTTTAAAAAAAAATACTACAGAAATTGTCAAGGCTCAATTTCTTAGAAAATTCGCGTGAATCAAAAGAATTGTATGAAGCACGTTCTACGAAAATATTAAAGAAATTGAGCCTTGACAATTTGAGAACTTATGCTGGAATACGTAATTAGGCTAAAACATTTTGAATGATTTGGATGAAACGGTCCTTTTTAGACGTAACATACAGGCGTTCTGTCGAATATCGCAAGTCCGGCATAGTATGTTGGCGAGGAACGTATTATGAGATATTTTTGGGCTGTTTGATTATTTTGTGCCTCTACTGGACGACTGATGGTAATCTTCTACATGTGTTAGACAGTGGTGACAAGTACAGACAAATAACATGAAACGGCGGAAGACAGATGGACAATATCGTTCTCAATGTGCAAACCAACCGCACGCTAGCGTAGCTTGGCACAGACCCACGCGTTGGGATTGGTGATGGTGTGTAGGTCAACAGGTACGTTTGTGTGCGTGTGTATATAATCTATGTGTGTAACTCGATCTAGATCTATGTCATCAACTTCAACTTTCGAGAGTTATCCAGGATGACGTGTTATCATGAGATAATTAGTTCATTCACCCGAGCGCAAGCGACCGCTGCTTCGGTCTTCGTAAGTGTTGTTGATCTATTATTCTGAACGCATTACTCAGTTATCAATAAAACGACTTGGACACGTCTACGCAGCGCGATCTCAAAGTTTACGTCATCTACGGCGTGTGCTCGAAAACAGCCGAATATCAATCTTTCCCAGACATTTTCAGAAGAACGGTATTCCGCTCTTACGCCTAACTGGTTGAGGAAATTAGCTTGAATTCAAGCAGCATGCTGACCACCGATTTTGCTTGAATTCGAACAATCTCAAAAGTACTGACTCTTTTTATCTAAACTCACTCAAAGTAATGACGAAGAATAATTCAATAACTTGAAACAGGCTACATCGTGCACCAGTTTCCAGTATCCATCGGGCAAAATAAATTAACTTATCTGAAAGTACAGACATTTTTTTTTAATTCAAGCAGGATACTGACCACTGCTTTCGTTTGAATTCAAGTAATCTAAAAAAACACAGTAAAGGGAATTTGAGCAAACTAAAAGTACTAATGACGAATATTGCTTGAATTCAAGCAGGATACTGACCACTCATTCTGCTTGCACTCGAACAATCTCAAAAGTACTGACAAGTTTTATCTAAACTGACTCAAAGTAATGACGAAGAATAATTGAATGACTTGAAACAGGCTACATTTCATGATTTTGCAATGACTCAATGAATACTAACCACTTATTTCGCTTACTATAGAGAAACAGAAGACATTGTACGTGGATTTCGGTATAAAGCTGGCTAACTAAAAGAAACCGTAAGGGAGGTTTAAGCAAACTGAAAGTACGAATGAGGATTTTGCCTGAATTCGAGCATACTCAAAAGTACTGACAATTTTTGAATTTATACAAATAGAAATAAACGAGAAAGAATATTCATTTCGCACAAATTTAAGAATACTTAAGTTACTATAGTGGACATTTCCTTGGATTTAAAGTAACTTAGAGAGACGATAAGGGAGTTTCGAGCAAACTGAGAGTACTGTTGAGGAAATTTGCTTGAATTCAAGCAGCATACTGACCACCGATTTTGCTTGAATTCGAACAATCTCAAAAGTACTGACACTTTTTATCTAAACTGACTCAAAGTAATGAAGAATAATTGAATGACTTGAAACATTCTATATTTAATGATTTTGCAATAATTAAATCAATACTGACCACTTATTTCGCTTACTTTAGAGAAACAGAAGGTAATGTACGTGGATTTCGGTATAAAGCTGGCTAACTAAAAGAAAACGTAAGGGAGGTTTAAGCAAACTGATAGTACGAGTGAGGATTTTGCTTGAATTGAAGCAGCATACTGACCACTGATTTCGCCTGAATTCGAGCATACTCAAAAGTACTGACATTTTTTTTAATTAATACAAATAGAAAGAAACGACAAAGAATACCTATTTCGCACAAGTTTAAGAATACTTAAGTTACAATAGTGGACATTTCCTTGGATTTAAAGTAACTTAAAGGGACGATAAGGGAGTTTCGAGCAAACTGAAAGTACTGTTGAGGAAATAAGCTTGAATTCAAGCAGCATACTGACCACCGGTTTTGCTTGAATTCGATCAATCTCAAAAGTACAGACAATTTTTATCTCGACAGACTCGACAGACTCAAAGTAATATAGATAAATATATACTAATGAGTACTACGATATCAAAATTTAAATGGTTATACAGAAAATAATTATTACTTAATTATATTGAAGAAAGATAATCTTTTTATCCATTTTCCTTAAAAATAATTATAAACATATAAGTTGTCTCAACATTTTCCTGTACACTTGCCGTTACGTCTTTTCTGTTATGTATCCTATCGTATCGTGTTGTTGTGCGGTACGGTATTCCGTTGTATTGTAATGTAATGTAATATAATGTAATGTAATGTACTGTAATGTAATGTAATGTAATGTATTGTAATGTAATGTAATGTAATGTAATGCAATGTATTGTAATGTAATGTAATGTACTGTAATGTAATGTAATGTAATGTAATGTAATATAATGAAGCGTAATTGTTCATTTTGTTGTCACAGTGATCTGTAGCTCATTGTAAGATGTTTTATCACTTATTGTATGTTACGTTGAATGATTATTTGTTTTTGTTTTTAACTGCTGGGCCCTGTTAAGACAAGCTCTATGTAGCTTCACAGGGAACCGCACCATTTGCTTTGTATATTGTTATGTTTTCATGATTTTGTTTTAAATTGTGAATAAATGAAATGAAATGAAATAATTGAGTAACTTGAAACAGGCTATATTTAGTGAATTTCCAACGATTCAATGAATACTAACCACTTATTTCGCTTACTTTAGAGAAACAGAAGGTATTGTACGTGGATTTCGGTACAAAGCTGGTTAACTAAAAGAAACCGTAAGGGATATTTAAGCAAACTGGAAGTACTAGTGAGGATTTTGCTTGAATTCAAGCAGCATACTGACCACTGATTTTGCCGGAATTGGAGCATATTCAAAAGTACTTACAATTTGTTTTAATTAATACGAATAGAAAGAAACGACAAAGAATACCTATTAAGCACAAATTTAAGAATACTTAAGTTACTATAGTGGACTTTTCCTTGGATTTAAAGTAACTTAGAGAGACGATAAGGGAGTTTCGAGCAAACTGAAAGTACTGTTGAGAAAATAAGGTTGAATTCAAGCAGCACACTGACCACTAATTTTGCTTGAATTCGAACAATTTCAAAAGCACTGATTATTTTTATCTCGACAGACTCCACAGACTCAAATTAATAGAGATGAATATATACAAATGAGTACTACGATATTAAAGTTTAAACGGTTATATAGAAAAAATTATTACTGAATTATATTTAAGAAAGATAATCTTTTTATCCATTTTCCACAAAAATAATTATAAACACATAAGTTGTCTCAACATTTTCCTGTACACTTGCCATTACGTCTTTTCTGTTATGTATACTATCGTATCGTATTGCTGTGCGGTACGGTATTCCGTTGTGTTGTGTTGTAATGTAATGTAATGTAATGTATTGTATTGTATTGTAATGTAATGTAATGTAATGCAATGTAATGTAATGTAATGTAATGTAGCGTAATTGTTCATTTAATTGTCACAGTGATCTGTAGCTCATTGTAAGATGTTTTATAACTTATTGTATGTTACGTTGAATGATTATTTGTTTTTGTTTTTAACTGCTGGGCCCTGTTAAAATAAACTGTCTGTAGCTTCACAGGGTACCATACCATTTGCTTTGTATATTGTTATGTTTTCATGATTTTGTTTCAAATGGTGAATAAATGAAATGAAATTCAATAATTGAATAACTTGAAACAGACTATATTTAGTGATTTTGCAATGATTCAATGAATACTAACCACTTGTTTGGCTTACTTTAGAGAAACTTTATAGAAACAGAAGGTATTGTACGTGGACTTCGGTATAAAGCTGGCGAACTAAAAGAAACCGTAAGGGAGGTCTAAGCAAACTAAAAGAACTAATGAGGATTTTGCTTGAATTGAAGCAGCATACTGACCACTGATTTTGACTGAATTCGAGCATACTCAAAAGTACTGACAATTTTTGAATTTATACAAACAGAAATAACGACAAAGAATACTGATTTCGCACAAATTTAAGAATATTTAAGTTACTATAGTGGACTTTTCCTTGGATTTAAAGTAACTTAGAGAGACGATAAGGGAGTTTCGAGCAAACTGAGAGTACTGTTGAGGAAATTAACTTAAATTCAAGCAGCATACTGACCACCGATTATGCTTCAATTCGAACAATCTCTAAAGTACTGACAATTTTTATCTCGACAGACTCAAAGTAATGACGAAGAATAATTGAGTAACTTGAAACAGGCTGTATTGAGTGCTTGTGTAATGATTCAAGCAGCCTACTGACCTCTGCTTTTGCTTGAATTCATGGAAACTAGAAAACATAGAAAAGGTAGTTTGAAGAAAACTGAAAGCACTTATAACAAATATTGCTTGAATTCAAGCAGCATACTGACCACTGATTTTGCTTGAATCCAAGCAAACTTAGAAGCACTGACAATTTTTTAATGAATACAAACAAAAAACGAACAAAATTTTAATGAATAAAAACTAAAAGAAATAAATCGTTGAATTTTCATAACTTCAGAAGGACACTGACAACTGATTTCGCACAAATTTAAGAATACTTAAGTTACTATAGTGGACATTTCCTTGGATATAAAGTAATTTAGAGATACGATAAGGGAGTTTCGAGCAAACTGAGAGTACTGGTGAGGAAATTAGCTTGAATTCAAGCAGCATACTGACCACCGATTTTGCTTGAATTCGAACAATCTCAAAAGTACTGACAATTTTTATCTCAACAGACTCAAAGTCATATAGAAGAATAATTGAGTAACTAGAAACAAGCTGCATTGAGTGCTTGTGTAATGATTCAAGCAGCGTACTGACCACTCATTCCACTTGAATTCAAGCAAACTGACAAGACTGATGCGCAGTTTTGCTTGAATCCAAACATTATAAAAACTACTAATTCTACTTGATTTAAGAAATTTCAAAAGTACTGATAAAAGATCATGATTGAAATCACGCTGTAGAACGATTACTCGTACTTTTCGAACATACACAATCTAAAAGTACTGAGGAATAATTTACCCGTTGCAACATAGATTTTGTAAGTCTCTCTGAATTGATACATCCTGCATCTGTTTCCAGTATCCATCGGGCAAAATAAATTAACTTATCTGAAAGTACAGACAATTTTTTTTTAATCAAGCAGCATACTGACCACTGCTTTGGTTTGAATTCAAGTAATCTAAAAAAACACAGAAAAGGGAATTTGAGCAAACTAAAAGTACTAATGACGAATATTGCTTGAATTCAAGCAGGATACTGACCACTCATTCTGCTTGAATTCGAACAATCTCAAAAGTACTGACAAGTTTTATCTAAACTGACTCAAAGTAATGACGAAGAATAATTGAATGACTTGAAACAGGCTATAATTAATGATTTTGCAAAGACTCAATGAATACTAACCACTTATTTCACTTACTATAGAGAAACAGAAGACATTGTACGTGGATTTCGGTATAAAGCTGGCTAACTAAAAGAAACCGTAATGGAGGTTTAAGCAAACTGAAAGTACGATTAAGGATTTTGCTTAAATTCAAGCAGCATACTGACCACTGATTTTGCCTGAATTCGAGCATACTCAAAAGTACTGACAATTTTTGAATTTATACAAATAGAAATAAACGACAAAGAATACTGATTTCGCACAAATTTAAGAATATTTAAGTTACTATAGTGGACATTTCCTTGGATTTAAAGTAACTTAGAGAGAAGATAAGGGAGTTTCGAGCAAACTGAGAGTACTGGTGAGGAAATTAGCTTGAATTCAAGCAGCATACTGACCACCGATTATGCTTCAATTCGAACAATCTCTAAAGTACTGACAATTTTTATCTCGACAGACTCAAAGTAATGACGAAGAATAATTGAGTAACTTGAAACAGGCTGTATTGAGTGCTTGTGTAATGATTCAAGCAGCCTACTGACCTCTGCTTTTGCTTGAATTCATGGAAACTAGAAAACATAGAAAAGGTAGTTTGAAGAAAAGTGAAAGCACTAA